>CAJHQP010000988.1:0-138309 GCA_905132765.1 Moricandia arvensis
TGAGCCTATCCAGGCTGCACCAGTAGTGATGATGGAGAGGTTGTGGTGTGGACTAAATTCACAAGTGTATCGATGCCTAACTTCCTCAACTTGTATAACCGTCGTAATGCTGGCTTTCCTTCATGTTACTTGGTTGATGATGAGATTTATGAAAAGAGCTTCGTCGTGTGTTGTAAAGACGAAGATAGAGAGGCTTGCATCTATGTAATGAGGGGAGATATGTGCAAGAAGATTAAATTCAATTTCGTGGTTGGTCAGTTTAGTCACTTTGTTAATGCTCCTAGTGTGATCACCATTCCTTGTATGAGTTCTGATCAAGAGAACACCAAGAATTCAGACGTATAATTTTATTATATTGTGGATTTTCTGTTTTGATTGTTAAGTAGGAGTGTAATTAAGGAGAGTATTGGTTTATGTAATTTAATTGATTTAAAATTATAATAAAATGCTTGTGTTACCTGAACAATCATTTTAAGTTATTTGTTAAAATCTTGTATTTTTAATAATTAACAAATACTAGTGTTTGACCAAAAAAAAACAAATACTAGTGTAAAATCTACGGTTATTCAATACATAATTCAAACAAAGTGAACTGTTGTACAGTTGGTAGCTCTTTTTTAACAACATCATGGCTGTGACTTGTAATTCATAATCTTACTAGGATTGTTGCCATGCTATGCATGGGAATAGTAATGTTTTATACTGTTACATTCCAAAAATAACAGAGTAAATTTTGAACATAAATATAAATAGTTATCAATGAAAATAAAACAGATAGTTAATTTTGGATGTAATTATGTATTATCTTCTACCGGCCATCAAAAAGAAATCCAATTCTTTATTAGGCCACCAATGTGAATTTTTTTTATGCAGATGATGACAAACAATCTTTCATGAAATAAGAGATTTTTGTAAAAATGACTCAAAACTTAAAGTTAAACATAAAACTAATCTATGATTTTTTTGAATTTTTATTTGTCCTATTCACTCCAAAACTTCTGACTATTCACCAAAATGTCATTTTTTTAAAAACGAATATTTTACTCTATCATCCTCATTTTCATCAAGTATTTACAATAATGCCATTGTCATCAATACACCAATCACCATGAACAAAAAATTTGAAGCCCTTAATTTAAGTCCACTCAGGTTACTTTTGCATATGAAAAATAAAACTTAAATATTTAATTTTAGTCAGACGACCTACATGTATGTTTTCCGGTAGACGACCTACGCAGAAGTCTTCAAGAAATTGTTTCTGATATTCTGGTCAAACTTTGGATATTACAGAAGACTTCCATGTAAGTTGTCTGACGGACGACTTACATCTAGGTTGTCTGACTAAAATTAAATATTTAAGTTTTATTTTCTAATTGCAAAAGTAACTTGAGATAACTTACAAGTAAGTCTTCTGAAAAAGTCAAATTTCAGACACAATTTGGTCAATTACAAAACTAACCTTTTATTTTAGACGACTTACCGGGAGGTCTTCTCTGGTGGTTTCAAGATCTTTTTGAAAACAAAGTAAGACAATATTTACAAAGGAAGACTTACAAAGAAGTCTGTTGTAGAGTAGACCTCTCTAGAAGTCTTCCTTCGTAAATTTTCAATTGCAAAAATGACATTTTGACGACTTCCGTGTAAGTATTTTGGACGACTTCCTTGGAAGTCTTCTAGACGACTTTTGTGGAAGTCGTCTACGTCAATGTTTAATAAAGTTTCATTTTCTCTAAAACTATAAAGACTTTTTAACATTTTCTTGTTAATTCATGTATACTAATCGATATATGGATTCATGAATGAAATTCACAACTTAATTGGTTTTAATTATGAGTTTACCAATATTCATGTTTATTAATGTTTCTAGCTAATCTGAGAAGACTTGCGTGTAAGTCAGCTAGAAGATCTTCTACGTTAGTTTTTGTAAACTTGTTAAGAAACTTACAGATATATTTTTTAATTTTCAAAAGTGTTAAGTAACTTCAAAAATATCAAATAGTATTGTTTAATGTATCTTCTTAGATCATAAGATATACTTTTTTAACTTTCATGAAATTTAAAATTTTAATTTTCACTTAAAATTTGAGTTTTCCTACTAAATTGTAATTCCCTTTTAAATTTCCCGCATATATTTCAATTTCCCGCTTTAAATTTCCGCACAAATTCCCTGCTTATATTCCAATTTTCCGCTTTAAATTTAAGTCTCCAAAAGACTTTCCAGAAAGCTTCTAGTGAAACTGTTATATATTTGAACTTATGTAATATTTGATATGTTGTGAATTAGCCTAAGTTTTTTTTTGGGAATTTTTCTCCCTTAGTTGTAGTAAATTTGACTACTTTTGTATTATTGTGTTTAGCTATTAAAGTTGTATCAATAACTTCAATAATGTCATCTATTTTTGGCAAGATAACATTATAGACATGAATATATTTTCATTAATATCTCTTTTAATTTACAAAAAAAAATCACAATTAAAAGTGTACACCTACAAAGCACAAAATGACCACAAACAAAATTATTATAGATTATTCCTCCACAAAAATAAGCTTGGACTCCACTTGACTTGAGAGAAGACTCTCTTTAAGACTTCCTAGAAGTCTTCTAGCACATTATATGTTAGAATTCTTCCGAGAAACTTCCTGGAAGTCGTCTAGAAGACTTTTGAGAAGACTTCCCAGAAGTCTTCCAAAATCTGACACATATCTGAAAAAACCTGCAAATCCAAAAACGTTCAAATGACATCAAAACAGAAAAATGAATGGAAGATGAGATGTCTACATTTAAAGAACACACAAAAATACATATTCAGAAAATAGATCTACCTTTAAAGTAGTATAAGATGAGAACCATGTAATAAAAAACCTGAAAAACAAGATGAATTAGTGAAAAAGATATGAGACAAATCAATGATAAATTAATAGAAAGTTTTAGTTTGGAAAAAAGGTAAGAGCTTTAAGCAACCAATGAGTTACCAAAACTCTGCCATTGAGATTTACCTAAATGCTCAGATCCGTTATGAAAAAAGAGATATGGTAGAAAATTTCGTCAAGAGACTTCCAAGAAGTCTTCTAGTGCATTAACTATTAGAAAACTTCCGAGAAAACTTTCCTGGAAGTCTTCCAAGTTTATCTCAGATCTGAAAAACATGCATATCCAAAAATATTCAAAACATAGAAAAACTTCAAAAATAAGGTAATAACTTAAAACAATAAAAAAAAAAATTTCAAAAGATAAGATCTTTAAGCAATAATGGGTTACCAAATGAAAAAATATGATTTATAAATCTACCTTTAAAGGAGTAGAAGATGAGAACCATGTAATGAAAAACCTGCAAAAAAAAAATCAGTGAGAAAGACATGAGATAAAAATGAGATATTAATATAAAGTTTGGTATTTTTAAGTTCAAAAAGATTAGAGAGATGTTGAAGAGTTTAGAATGAGAAACATTACATTTTTATAGCCATTTGAGAGAAAGAAAAAGTGTATAAATTTTCTTTATATAAGAAGACACAAATTCCAATAAATTTAAATATTTTCGATTCAGAAGACTTTTAAATCTTCTCGGCCCTAAATTTACTATTCGCCCAAAAGACTTTCTCAGAAGTCGTTTGATGTACATCTTATTCATCAGACGACTTCATGGAAGTCGCCTAGACTCTAAATATAAACTCTGAACTTAATTAACTAGCTAAACACTTTATTATAATAAAATTCAACTTAAAAATTGTTTAATATATACATAACTAAATACATATAGGTAAGAATTTAGTTTTTGGATAAAAATGTTAAATTTCAAAAAATTAACCTAAGAATACAAACAATACTACAACACAAACCCTAAACCAAATAATACCATGATTCACTACATTCACTCATATATGTTGAAAATAATTCAATTTTACTATATCTTAGTTTATATCATTTACAAATGTTTACAATTACATGATTTCAATTTTTTCACCTGAAAAATATTTTTTATAAAATTTAAAAATTATTTTTAAGATCAACTATATGAGACAAGACTTCAAGGAAAGTCGTTTGAAAGACTTCCAGGGAAGTTGTCTGGAAGACTTCCAGGGAAGTTGTGTGGAAGACTTCCAGAGAAGTTGTCTGGAAGACTTCCAGGGAAGTTGTCTGGAAGACTTCCAGGGAAGTCGTCTAACGACTTACACAAACTCAAAAGAGTTCCCAAGGTTATATTCGTAAAAATAAATTTGGTTTTTTTTGGTTTGGTCATAAAGGGCTTTGTTGTAATTTCACAAAGCTTTTGGATTAGTTTTGCATTTGATTGATGTTTGGATATACTTTTGCATTTAAAATCAAGTTTTAAGTCGTATTTGAAAATTCCCCATGAAATAATAACAAATTATGGACTTCCTTATTAATAAATTCAATTTTGTTGTCAAAAACAAATTAAAAAGATTAATTTCATAGCTTGGTAACAGACTAATTTTAACCACACATTTGCTTCTTCTTGATTTATCCTTTTGATTTGTTTTAGAAAATGAAATAAGTAAATATACAAGAGACTCAAACACCAAGGAAGTTTTTGAAATAAATTAAACATCAAAGAGATATAACTACAATTAAACAAATCTGGTTCGAGTACAATGTTTGGATCCAGGAAGTTGTTGATGGTGATAGTCATCATAATATTCATCTATTTGTCTGCTAATTATGGAAGAAACTCAATTGATATATATATAACCACAATTCAAAAGAAAAGAATAATAATAATCAATGCTTACTGGAAGTTTCATTATGGAAGAAAGTCAGTTGATATATATATATATAACCACAATTCAAAAGAGAAGAGTAATAATAATCAATGCTTACAGGAAGTTTTCTTCTTCAATTAACTTCAGTATCTTGATAAAAATTAACACAAAGATTTATCAAACAAACCAAAAAAGTTTTACGAACATTTTCTGGTTTTTGATAACTGTTGTTGGTTTGCAAGAGTTAATTGTTATGGTTACTTACTTACTGACTTATATGGTGATCGGCTAGGTAGTGGGAATAGTTTTACCAAAATAAAATAAAATAGAAGCAGTTATAAAGTGATAGTGGGAAGTAAAAATTGTAAGGAAAATCTACTTTTGATCTCAAATGCTATTTTTATTTCGAAGAGAAAAAAACAGAAGAGATCTCAAATGCTCGTCTTCAAAAAAGTAAATATAAAATTTTTACAAAAATTGAATTACACATGTTATTCGTAGAATTGTCAGTGACTTTTATTTTATATTATAAAAGATTTTTTGTAATTAATTTCAGCACACTTTTTTTCAAATCAAGAGGTAACTCTTTTTGACTTTTTCTTGTGCACAATGTAACTCTTTTTGCCTAATATATTACATATGTGATGATTCAAAAACCTCTCTCTAGACTCTTCTCTCCAACCTCTCACTAGAATCAAGTAATCTAATCTTGTTTTGCTAGCCGGTGGCTCACGCCTCCGGTTACCCACACCCTTTTTGCTTGTGCTTGTAAATATTGTTTTCGATCTATAAATCCAAGTAATCTTTCACTGACGGATCCTTTTTTTTCCTTTGAGGATGTGTCTCTTCTTCGCTAGGCGATGTTTGTTTTGAAGTGGTAATAAAGGCTGGTCATCTTCTGGCCAAATCTGGTGAAGTTCAAATACTCTCCTCTTCTACAAAAAAAATTCAGATTCCATTTGTTTGGGATGGTTTCTCTTTCTATACAAATATATGCACTTAATCCTCTTAAAAAAGAGTCAATATTTAGGCTTTTAGTAAAGTATCTTGGAGAAAAGGAAGTGGTGACTTTAGATTGATATCGGTTAGCTTTAACAGAGGTTTAGTAGAGCTGGTATCTCCTTGAAGATAGTCCAGCAAAAGATCTCTTGTCAGTTAAATCGAGTTATTTTAGATTTATAATCTGCGTTAGAAAAAGATCCATGAACTTAAGCAAAGGTTGGAGTAGAAGTGGAGTAATAAGGTTGTGGCGCTTACAGCAAGTTTTCCATGGAATCTACGGTGGCGGAGAAACCAAAAAGGAAGATCGGTGTAGAATATTCACGGCGGCGAAGAGCTGAGGCAGCTGAAGCGTTGTCTGGACACGTTTCATAATCACGTGTCTTTTGGTTTCTTTTACAAGCGGCGCGTGAAGGACATAAATGAGAAACTGATCTTCATGTTTGGGCCTATTTTTAGGGTTTCACTTGAACTTAATGTTATTGGGTCTTGCTGTATCGTTTTACATCTTGTAAAACAACCCATTGGGCTAGTTAATGAAATCATGTCGACAAAAAAAAAATATTACATATGTGATTACTTGGATCGTGCAACATACATATGTCAATGACGGTTAAAATTAATTAATGTGTACAACAGAAGTGGGAGGACGTATTTTGTGGAAAAAGATGTTTAGGTGATAATTATTTGCATTAATTTTTAGTTTTAAATGATAATTGTTTGCATTATTTTTTAATTTTAGTTTTTAGTTTTTAGATTTTGATTTTTGGTTTTGCAGTGGTTTTAAAGTTTTTAAGGAATAAGTAATACATTATTTTAAAATAATGCAAAAATGGAAATAAAACATTTAATAGTTACTATTAAATTTTTATTAAAATATAACGATTATTACTTAAAATACAAAAATACATTAACATGTTTTATTTATTATATTTTTAAGAAACATATATTATACTAAATTATAAATCATAGAATATCTATAAATTATAAAATATAAAATATGAAAATTATTATAAATATTTTTAAATTATAAAATTTGAATGGCATTTTTTTCAAGTTAATATAATATATTTATTAATCAAAATTTTATGTTTTATAATTTAAGTTATTTTTAATGTGTCTAATAATTTATAAAATTATTAAATAATTTTTAAAGAAATGAGTAACTAATTGCAATTAATTAATATTATATATAAGAATAGAAAAATATTTGACAGGAAACACAAATAAATTATTACACATTACTTCTTAAATGATATCTTTTGTCCCAAAAATTATATTAGAGTTTTATCTTTATAAAATATTATTAATTAATTATTAGTTAATAAAAAGGTACCACTTTCTAATAAAAAGGAAAAGAAAATTCGTTTTTATTATTTAAACCCCCTCCCCCCCCCCCCACAAACATGGTTTTTTGGTTTTTCTTCATAAATTGATTAAAATTTTGAAAAATAATTTCCCTAAATTTTAGGAAATTTATTTACTAAAAAACTTGATTGGCAAATGAAATGGCTTTTACAAAAACCAAAAAAAAAACCTAAATTTTGATTGGATAAAAACTAGTTTTTAGGAAAACAAAAACTAAAAACTATTCTAGAAACTACAGACAATCATCACCTTAGTTAAGACAGAGTAGATGGATCTAGGGCAATGCTAATCTATCAGGCTTATGTGGAATATGCTACAATAGCAATGGATCTGAAAAAAGTTACAAGATCAATGGGTATACTTATTTTACGAAAAAAAAAATCATTCATACTCTTAAGTAAATGGGAATATAACCTTCATGTAATGTAACACCCGCCTCCCCCATACGTTCCAGGGTCAACGAGGACGGGTTAATGACACAAATGTCTAACATCCGACATTTCCAGTATCTTGTTACATGTCCCAAAAATTACTAGATGCGTATTTCTTTTTGTAGAAATCTCACAACCCTACCAATTCTGAAACTCCAACTTACAGTCATGTGCACACGGGAAGGAAAAATGAGGATGTAAGTACATGGAATACTCCGTAAATGAAATACTCAGTAAATGGAATACTCAGTAAATGGAATACTCCGTGAAATACTTAACTTGTGGTATTTGAAATAATTTATCATGAATATTTATTAATCGAGGCTTTCTACTCAATGCAAATTTTAAAATTAACATGTGTATGTATTTTATATATGATATATATTTAATTTAAATGATATTGAAATAAAAAAGTATATATATATATACATATATTCTGAATATATATTAAATGAGACTTCATATATATATATGATTTTATGATCATTTGTATCTTGTTATAACAGAAAAGTTAAACCACTGATCACAAAAATTTCAATGTAAATTTTTAATTGTTTTAGTTATTTATAATCGTTTAAAAAATCAACATATAGTATATAATAAAAAATCTAACTTTTTATTATACTGAATGTGGTTATTTAATTTCTTTTAAGAATATTAAATTAAATAAAAATGCTGGAGGATACAAAAATTGTTATCAAATCTTTATTATTCAAAATCATTAATTTTCATATATTTGTTAAACAAGTAATTTTGTAGTTTTTAATCAAGGAAAAAATGAAAAACATTTTTTATATACTACTAATTTATTTGATAGTTAGTTTAATAAAATGTATAATATATGTTTAGATGGACCAACCTATTTTCCTAAGGTTTCCAAGAATCATCGTAGTGATGACACGTCATATCAAAACATGCATGTTATAATGCTCCAAAGTTAATATATAAGAGATATGCAAATTACAAACGATACAATACAGGGCCTACCAAAAGTTTATGGAAACTCAACAAAAATTAAAAACCCCAATTTGTAGTTTCTTTAAGTGCTAAAAAGAAAACTCTACAGTAACTGGTTTTACTGTTATATAAAAACTTAGCTATAAAATCTATGTTGTAAGTAAATTAGTTATAGTTATAAATTTATTGCTGTAGATTTATTTGCAGATGTTTTTGTATAATTATTTTAATTTTAAGTTAATGGTTGTAGATATTTTAAAATAAAATGATTATTTTAGCGGTAAAATATGGATTGTATATATATTATAATTATTTTGTATTCATTTAAATAGTTTATTTTAATAAATTAAATATTTAGGTTATTTAAAATTTTAATAGTTCATATAAATATTAAATATTAAATATATTTATATATAGATTTTAAATGGTAGTAAATTTACTCTGTAAATAATTATAAATTTTACTTATAGAGTTTTACATTTATTTGATATCATAGCTTATTTTGTATTTTGTAGTTTCTATCGCTTTAAAAATAGAACTGTAGAATTTTACCAAGTACAAATAAAAAGATGTAGATTTAATTTTGGGGGGTTTCGAAAAAGTGACTCAAAATTTGAAGTCAAATGCAAATGTGACCCATAATTTTTTGGAACTTTACTTTCTCTTGTTTACCCCTAAAGTTTGGATTATTCACAGAAATACCATTACTTTTTGTTTTTTTTTCCGAAAATGAGTCTTTTACTCTATCATCTTCATCTTCATCAAATATTTACAATATTACCATTACCATCAATCCCCCAACTACCACGAACAACCAATTTGAAGGTCTTAATGGCAAAAAAATGATTTTTTTCTCTTGCTATCTCATTTGTTAGGCACTCAAACCACATCCCTTTAATTTTCCTTAAAAATTCATCCAAAACCCCAAGATTTTGATTCCAAACTTTGTAATGTTCATAGAGACGTCGAACCTCATGTATCTTGGTCAATAACGGATTGGTACTTTGTGTAGTGAAGTTCTGTGTGCTTGGAGAATCCTAAGCAAGTCATCTAACGGTCAAAGGTATGAAATAAATGTTTTTTTCAAATCTGTTCGCGAAGAAGACTTCTAGAGAAGTCTTCTCCGTCAAGAACTTTTGCGTGTTTTTTCAATGCATATTTTAGTTTTTCAATTGAAATTTTGTGTGTTTTAATTAGAAGACTTCCCTAGAAGTCTTCTAACATTTCTTTGAAAACAAAAAAAAACTAGAAGAACCGAGAAGACTTTTCTAGAAGTCTTCTCGGATAAACATGTTGGTTTTGCAATTGGCTAAAGTTTGCCAGAAATTTGACTTTTGTAAAAGACTTCTCAAGAAGTCTTCTGGCGGAAGACTTCTAGTGAAGTCTTCTGGCGGAAGACTTCTAGTGAAGTCTTATTTTCTATAACATGAATTTTTCTCATCGTCGTCATAAGTCTGTCGGGGGTTACTTTTGCAATTGAGAATTAATAGCAAAACATTAAATATTAATGAGTAGATTTTTTTAAGAAGTCTTCTAAAGAGGAAGACTTCTTAAGAAGTCTTCCCAAGTTTTATTTCGGGTTTCTGGTCAAACCTTTGGTAACGCGAGAAGACTTCTTAAGAAGTCTTCCGGTAGACTTCTTATGTTTATTAATGATAATTATGAGGTTACAAACTTTTTATGTTTATTAATATTTCTAGCTAAACGTAGAAAACTTCTTAAAAAGTCTTCCGTAAGAAGACTTACGGAATACTTCATAAGAAGTCTTCTCCGAATTTTTCTTTTAACATGATGTTCTATGTTTGCTAATGTGTTTTAATATGATTTTTTTTTTTGAAAATAATGCGTCATTTACCTGTTGTACGGAGAATGGTTGGTGAAAGATAATTTTTGGGATTTTGTGGTTGATAATGTCAAAGAAGCAAAAATGTTCTTTTTGAGTAATGGTTCTACACATGCTGAATTTGTTGAAATGGCTCTAGAAGATTATAAACGTGGACAAGAACGCAGAGCTTGTGGATTTAAATTACTTGTTACCAGACACAATGATTCAACATATGACTCCTGATACTCCTCCTATTCATGTTACAAGTGATAGACAAGTTCGAAACTTGATCGAGATAAGTAAAACACATGTTGTACGTCTTTGTGTATCAAGCGAAGGAAAGATGGATAATGTTAATGATGCCAACACTAAAGAAAACCTGGCAGGTGAAAGGGAAGAAGAAAATGAAGGGGAAGAAGAGGATGAAGGGGAAGAAGAAGGTGAAGTGGAAGATGATGATAATTTGCCTCAAGATGTAAATGATGATGATGAGGAGTATGTTGCTGAAGTGGATGATGAATTGGAGATTACAGTGAGTATGAAAGAGTTAAAGATGAGGATGAGAAAGAGGAAGAAGATATATGTATTGAGAATTTCAAAGAGACATATGTTAATGAAGGAGGAAGCTCGAATGGGATAGTTGACAACAATTTCTATGTCAACCAGAGTTTTATCAGTAAAGTGACATTTGTTTCAGATTTATGGTTAGCAGCAGTGAATCATAATATATCCTTCAAAATATACAAGACCACTAAAACTCTACTTGTAGAAAAATGTCGTGTTCATGGGTGCGGTGGAAGCTTAGAGCGAGTGTGTAACATTGAACAAACACATTTTGTGTAACAAAGTATTTGAAGACTCATACATGTTTTGTGTCTCAACGACGGACTAACCAGAAACATTTTACTGTGAAGTATGTTGGTCAGCTTTTCATAGAACATGGATGGTCATCGACACATCTTTTTCCGCCACCATCACTATTAGGGAATCGGCGATTTCAATCGCCTCGTTCATCAGTTGAGTCATGGCAACACCCCGCCGAGCGCAATAGGAAGTGATGAGGTGCGGGATCGGAAACCAAAGTTTGGAGTCCATACTGAAAAGTACTCGTAGACGCATTGATAGTCGAGCAGAGGAGTCAACGGGCGTTGATCAAGCCTTGGAATCTTGAAAGAGAACCCATGCACATTGCATTCCTCCATTAATGCGGAAATGCTTTTCAAGGTGGACCACATCGGGAGCACGTAGTTCTAATTTGGACCTTCTATTACGGACGGTAGGGAGAGTTCTGGTGAAAGATTTGGGAGCGGTTCGATTATCCTGTTATGGTAATAATGGAATGGAATCAATCGCTCGCTAGCCTTAGGCCACCACGATACTCAAATCTAGCTTGCCTTTCTCAATCCCAACGAGCTTCGTCTCAGGCGAACGACGATCGGTCTCACTGCTAGATAAAGAACTAGTCTCGGTGTGGTAAGTCTCTGATTCAGCATCCTCGGAACACTACCCGTCCCCATCCTTCCGGAGAAGGTCTACGGTATCACAAGTACGACCTGGGCTCAGAAGGGGCGCGCCGCTGGAGACGTTGGGTTGAGCCCTAATCGCGGAACCTAGTAACTTTGGGCCGATCGACCTCTCCCCGGGAGGACTCGGGGCGATACGGATGCCCTTCCCTTTCTCAGATGAAGAGTATTTTCCCGACCAGAAGACATTAAGTGCACAACCGTAGGAAAGGAAAAGATAACCAGAAAAGTTGAAGATCGATGGTGGCAAATCGGAAATTGAAGAACATCGGCAAAGAAAAGGAAATCGAGAAAAAGGGGAGAGAGAGTACATGTTGGCGTGCATCCAGTAGGAATTGAACCTACGAATTTGCCAATTATGAGTTGGGCGCTTTAACCATTCAGCCATGGATGTTTTGGAGATTTCAAGTCTCTTGTTGAGGCGGCACCCAGATTTGAATTGGGGAAAAAGGATTTGCAGTCCCCCGCCTTACCACTCGGCCAACTTATTCACAAACTTTGTGTGGGGCTAATAGTTTTCATTTCCCGTCTCATGGAAAACCCTTTTTGCTCCGCTTATCCCTATCCCCCTCTAGGCGTATTTTAGTGATAGGTTCTATAAGAACCGGACGATCCTATTTGGTCAAATACCTAGCGACAAACTCCTATGTTCCTTTCATTACAGTATGTCTGAACAAGTTCCTGGATAACAAGCCGAAAGGTTTTTTTCTTGATGATATCGATATTGATGATAGTGACGATATTGATGCTAGTAACGATATTGATCGTGAACTTGATACGGAGCTGGAGCTGCTAACTATGATGAATGCGCTAACTATGGATATGATGTCGGAAATAGACCGATTTTATATCACCCTTCAATTCGAATTAGCAAAAGCAATGTCTCCTTGCATAATATGGATTCCAAACATTCATGATCTTGATGTGAATGAGTCGAATTACTTAGCCCTCGGTCTCTTGGTGAACTCTCTCTCCAGGGATTGTGAAAGATGTTCCACTAGAAATAGTCTTGTTATTGCTTCGACTCATATTCCCCAAAAAGTGGATCCCGCTCTAATAGCCCCGAATAAATTAAATACATGCATTAAAATAAGAAGGCTTCTTATTCCACAACAACGAAAGCACTTTTTCACTCTTTCCTATACTAGGGGATTTCACTTGGAAAAGAAAATGTTCCATACTAATGGATTCGAGTCCATAACCATGGGTTCCAGTGCACGAGATCTTGTAGCACTTACCAATGAGGCCTTATCAATTAGTATTACACAGAAGAAATCAATTATAGACACTAATACAATTAGATCTGCTCTTCATAGACAAACTTGGGATTTGCGATCCCAGGTAAGATCGGTTCAGGATCATGGGATCCTTTTCTATCAGATAGGAAGGGTTGTTGCACAAAATGTACTTATAAGTAATTGCCCCATAGATCCTATATCTATCTATATGAAGAAGAAATCATGTAACGAAGGGGATTCTTATTTGTACAAATGGTACTTCGAACTTGGAACGAGCATGAAGAAATTCACGATACTTCTTTATCTTTTGAGTTGTTCTGCCGGATCGGTCGCTCAAGACCTTTGGTCTCTACCCGGACCCGATGAAAAAAATAGGATCACTTCTTATGGATTCATTGAGAATGATTCGGATCTATTTCATGGCCTATTAGAAGTGCAAGGCGCTTTGGTGGGATCCTCACGGACAGAAAAAGATTGCAGTCAGTTTGATAATGATCGAGTGACATTGCTTTTTCGCTCCGAACCAAGGGATCCCTTATATATGATGCAAGATGGATCTTGTTCTATCGTTGATCAGAGATTTCTCTATGAAAAATACGAATCGGAGTTTGAAGAAGGGGAAGGAGAAGGAGTCCTCGACCCGGAACAGATAGAGGAGGATTTATTCAATCACATAGTTTGGGCTCCTAGAATATGGCGCCCTCGGGGCTTTCTATTTGATTGTATCGAAAGGCCTAATGAATTGGGATTTCCCTATTTGCCGGGTCATTTTGGGGCAAGCGGATCATTTATGATGAAAAGTATGAGCTTCAAGAGAATGATTCAGAGTTCTTGCAGAGCGAAACCATGCAGTACCAGAGACGAGATAGGTCTTCCAAAGAACAAGGCTTTTTTAGAATAAGCCAATTCATTTGGGACTCCGCAGATCCACTCTTTTTCCTATCAAAGATCAGCCCTTTGTCTCTATGTTTTCACATCGAGAATTCTTTTCAGATGAAGAGATGTCAAGGGGGCTTCTTACTTCCCAAACAGATCCTCCTACATATATATATAAACGCTGGTTTCTCAAGAATACGCAAGAAAAACACTTCGAATTGTTGATTCAGCACCAGAGATGGCTTAGAACCAATAATTCATTATCTAATGGATTTTTCCGCTCTAATACTCTAGCCGAGAGTTATCAGTATTTATCAAATATGTTCCTATCTAACGGAACGCTAGTGGATCGAATGACAAAGACATTGTTGAAAAAAAGATGCCTTTTTCCGGACGAAATGAAAAGAGAAAAAAACCCGAAGAATTCACATAGTGATTTTTTTGATAAAAAAAAATATGATTGAATTTTATTTCGTACCCTTCGCTCAATGAGAACATGGGTCAGATTCTATAGGATCAAACCTATGGGACTTAAGAATGATGGAAGGGAATAAAATCAAAAAAGAAATCAAATAAAGAAAAGAGAGGGAAAATAAAGAAATAATAAGTAAATCAAAATGAAGTAGAAGAACCCAAATTCCAAATGAACAAATTCAAACTTGAAAAAATCTCTTTCTGATTCTCGAAGAATGAGGGGCAAAGAGAATATTTCTATTATTAAGTATGGCTGGTACCATTTCGATGTGTTTCAATTCTACTGACCAAGAGAGGTTTGATGCTTTTGAATTCATTGTATAATTCCACTTCCTACTCGTGGTATGCTCTTTATGAGATAGCAAGGGAAGGGGGTGTCCTATTTATAGCAAAGAAAATGCGGGCTTCGATGACAGCGTACTGATTAGGCCTAGCGGGCCTATTAAGCCTAAGAAGTGCCTCGTTCCCTGCGAAAACCAGAAACTGTTGACTGATTCTTAGCAAACCGGACTGGTGGAACCAACTTGACCGACCGACTCATGGAAAGCCCAGAGAATGTTCCAGATAAGTCATATGGACTCGCCTCGTCCAAGGGGTAGCCAAGTAACCAGCCCTGAGAGGATCGTTGAAAGATGAGCGACATGCTAACAGAGGCATGGCCAATTTTGTTATTTTCCAGACCTATTCTTCGCTACTCCATCAAACCGAGCAAGCACTGCTCGATAAACTAAAGAGGGGGGGCTTACTGTTGGAGAGGAATTGCATACTTCCAACAAACCCTATCCAATAACAGAGATTCGGCCCATTACTACTGATAGGCATGTCGGGAATTGGCCCGGTTCCGAGTCGGATCAATAGCGTCTAGACCGATCGAACGGCCTGGGTGAAGCCACACATCCTCTGCTTCAATTGATTGATCCCAGGCTTCCTTTTTTGGCCCAAACAGGCCCACCAGGATCCAATCGTTAAGCTCGGGCTTTTAGGGCGAACGAGCTTAGGACAAGCAAAGACAGGGGGATCACTCTATAAAAGGGGAGGAGAGGAGAAGAGGCATGGAGAAAAAATGAACCAAATGTTTGACGGCAAGATTTAGGGTTTCCAAATAATAGATCTACATCAATCACCTTGTATCTCTCTTTTCCGAAAAATGATTCTTTTGTTTCCCAACTTCAGTCGAATAAAATGTCTTTGTGATTACCCACAAAATCATACGTTATTTTGTTGAACCGGGTAAACCAAACTCAGAACTAACATCGAGAACAATGTATAAATGAATGAAAGTTGCTTTGTAATGCACAATAAGATTTTCTGGTTTCCAAAAGGCGCTCAAGTTAATTACTTGCGGGGTATGCTTTTCTTATTGTGAAGAATTTAGATGCTCTGATGTATGATATTATTAACTTATTAGGGAATTGATCCATCTATTAGAGGGGAAGTTTGGGAATTTCTACTTGGCTGTTATGCATTGGCAGCACCTCTTAGCACCGTAATCAACTTTGGGTTGCATGAAGGTAAGAATGTTTAATTGAATTGATGCTTAATTAGAGAGTAAGTGCTACGGGCAAGTTAATTTTAGACGAACATCTTATGTTATCTGAACTTTCACGTAGGAAACAATACTGTGGAGTGTTGATATAGTGTGTTTTTAACACACTTTGATTGTGATTTATTGATCTTTCTCATGCAATTATAGGGTACTTACAACTCTATTCGAGACATTTCAGGTATAGAAGAGGCTGTGGAACTTTGGAGGGAAACATGAAGAAAAAGGAGAAATTTGAATTCTGTCCCAGAGAACAACCCCAGTGATCAAGCAGAGCCTTGATCACCCACGGAGATATTTTAGGAAACTGCAGATTCTCTTGGGATTTACCCTAATTTTATTTCCCCCTCCTTCCAGCCGCCACAAAACCCTATAAAAGAGAAGGCACGACCATTAACAGAGACAAACTCACTCTGCTCAATTTTCTTTCATATTTTTCAGTAAAAACTCGTTAAATTCATTACTTTGTAAGGGAGAAAGGAATCTTCATCTTGTTCTCGCGATAGAGGAGATTTCTTGAACCCTATTTTTAGTTTTTGATTTCGATTTATGGAGTATTATTCAGTATTTCTTACTGTGTTTATTGCCATGATTGCTGAGTAGTCAATCTTGTTAGTTTAGGGTGTTGGATTTATTAAGCTACACACAAATAAGTTGTAAGTTCATTGATAGGCTTTATTCTAAGCTTAACTTAATGCTAGCGTGAATCTGATCACTTTATGTTAGATCTAGGGTTTCATCTATTCATTAACCGTGTTATAGATTGCCTGAATTGTTTAGAATAAGTATTATATCCCTAATCAGCGAAAGTAGATATTAGGGTGTAATATGAACTGAGTAGGCCTGATCGTTACTGTTCATAGACAGAACTCGGAACAAGCGACATCTTAGTCTCCGGGGCTGTTCTCTGAAAGGAACAAGCGCCACGACAGTGGGTTGTTCTAGCCATTAATCTATGTTCTGGGCTTGTTCTTAATTCAAACTTGAATAATTGTGTGGCTTAATGATATCTAACACCCGTTTAATCACCCTAAGCTAGCTTTTCACCAAATTGAAACAACACAAACCATACCTTGATCTCTGTTATTTTACCCTGTTCTCTGTTAAATCTGAAAGTTTTAGCTACGAAACTAAAATCTTAAGATATAGTGTAAAACGGTCTTCTGGAATTGAATCTCAAGTACTACAACTACAACTGTTAACTTGACAGTAGCAAGATCCGATTTTTAGTGTATCAAGTTTTGGCGCCGTTGCCGGGGACCAGCTTTTACCTATATTTTCTTGATTTTATACTTTGTCTAAAACATCTAACTTGCTATATTTTCTTGTTTGCAGGGGATGTTCCAGGTGTATGTCAAGTAGAAATACTCGAAGCAACACCTCAAGTCCATTAATCACCCTCAGCAATCAAGAACTCGCAAGATTAGAAAGGAACAACCGAACTCAATAAAGACCTACTCACGCCAACATGGGCGATCATAACAATGAGCATGATCTCACTGCTTCAATGGCTCTGATGCAACAGCAGATGCAACAGGCCTTGTAAGCTCAACAAGTGGCTGCTCAGCAGCAACAACAACAGGAGCAACCAACTCGGATTGGAGAGAGGAATCTTCCTTGCAACTTTCCAGCCACTCGCTCAGCCATTGTTCCTCCACCCTGTGCTCGGCAGGATTTCGAGATCAAGGCCTCCATGATCTCTCTGGTGCAGAGGAAGATGTTCCATGGTCTCCCGGCAGAAATACCAATGGAACACGTCGAAGCCTTTGAGGAGATTTGTGCTATGACTCGCTCAAACGGGGTTTCACCTGACTTTGTCAAGTGTATGTTGTTCCCGTTCTCTCTTGCCGACAAGGCGTCAAGGTGGTTGAAATCACTGCCTACTGGCTCTCTTATTTCATGGGAGCAGGTTCGAGCTGCCTTCTTAAGTCACTTCTACACCAAGGAAAAAACGGCTGCTCTCAAGAACAAGATCTCCTCTTTCAAGCAGCACTCCAACGAACCCTTTAATGAAGCATGGGAGCGATTCAATGACATACTCAGAGAGTGCCCTCATCACGGGTTTGATCAGGACTACATTCTAGGAATTTTCTATGATGGTGTGGATTGGGAGTTCCGCAATGCCTTGAACTCTGCGAGTAAGGGAGATTTCATGACTCAAACTACTGAAGGAGCGTTTGAGCTGATAGAGAACATGACTGCTAGCTCAGCCAACAAGAATCCAGAGACTGATCGCTCCAAGAAAGTCAACAGCATTGATGCTCAATGGAAAGATGAACTCACTGCCAAGGTTGATCTGCTCCTCAAGAGCAACAAGGGTCAAGTCTTGTATATGGAGGAAGCTACACCTGAGCAGATAGCTAAGGACCAGGCCGCAAAAGATGGACAGAAAGGAGATGATCACCAGGAAGTGCTCTACATCAACGGTCAAGGGTATGTTCAGAACAAGAACTACTACCAGAACTCAAACAGTGGGAATAACCCCACCCTGATCTCTTACCGGAGCAACAACGTAGAGAACCCTGGGGACCAAGCCCAGAACAATCAAGCTCAAGGTGATGTTCAGCAAAGAGGGTTTCCACATAATTTTCAGGGAAAGACCTTTGTCTTCAGTCAGTCCCAGAACCGTTTCCAAAACCAGGATCAACACCAGAACCAGCAAAAGCAGCAGAGCAATCAGCAAACTGCTCAAGCAGCATCAAGCGGACAGCAGGACGAGCTCAAGGTCTTAGGGAACATGATGCATCAGCTGCTCCACAGTCAACAGATTCAGGTCAAGGCGTTGAACCAAGCTTCCACAGAGATCAACAACATGATGGACAACATGTTCACTGAGCTGAATACTAAGTATGACACTGTGAGCAGCCACATGCGCCAGATTGACATTGCTCTCGCTCAAACAGCTGAAAGTGTCAAGAGGCAGCAAGGGACGCTCCCTGGAAAAACAGATAAAAATCCTAGGGTTGAGCATTGTAATGCAACAGAGCAGTTGTTTGCTGAAATTGATTTGAGCGCAGAAGAGAGAACAACGCACCCTGCTAGCTCTGAAGTGATTGCTCAAAGTGAATCTGTTGAGACTCCACCAGCTTGAGTTTATGTTCCTAAGGTTCCCTATCCAATTCCACCTAAACATCTGATGGATTCCATTAGTGCAGAGCAGCTGGCTGGGTTTAGGAAGATGGTGAGAAAGCTTCCTACAAATATCTCAATTGAACATGCTTGGGAGATTCGTCCATTGCATATGTTCTTCAAAAACTGTAGAGAGACTAAAGAGGAAATTGAAGCACTCTTTATCGAAGCATTGAGGCCAGAACCCAAGGTATTGGCTAAGCTTGATGATCCTGGAAAGTTTGTTATCCCATGTTCCATCGCAGGAGTTGAATTCAAGGAAGCTCTTGTTGACTCTGGGTCTAGTGTGAATCTTGTCTCAAAGGCGATTGTAGACAAGCTGGGTAATGTTGATGTTGAGCCTTCTCAGATGACTCTTGCTTTTGCAAACTCTTCCAGAGCAGTCCCTTATGGTACAATTCGCAACATTCCTATCAAGGTTAGGGATTGTATTATGCATATTGAATTTCAGGTTATTGAGATTAGCAATGACTATGGATGCCTTTGATCCTTGGGAGACCATTTATGGCCACAGTGGGAGAAATCATCGATATGCCAAATAAGAAGGTATCATTCTCCAACATCAACAAGAAGGTTTTCTATAAGGTTGTTCCTCCCAGATTCCCTACGTTGCACGCCTCTTGCATCTCGTTGGTTAGTGGAAATAAGATGAAGGTTGATCCTAAAAGGGAGCTTAGCGATAAAGGTGAGAGCCGGCTGGTCTTGGATGGAGATCCTCACACTGATACCAAGAAACTTCGTGGGTTACAAAGGTGAAAAAAAGGTCCAGAAGAAAAGGATCAAGGGTGACCCTACAATGACCTTGACACCTCGCATGTGTGATGAGAACTCCATTGAGTATGGGGTAAAGTGCAAAGGCTCATCTAAACCATTCTCTAAAGTCAGAGTGATTCTCACACATGAGCTGAAAGAGAAAGGGGAAGCCGATGTAAAAGGGTTATTGAGTAGAGTTTTGAAGCTGAATATGTCTAATTATGGAGCTTGTTTTGGAACAAGCGCTCATGCTCAACCTGATTGAACCCTATCACCATGTCAAGCTAATGACTTAAACTAAGCGCTTGGTGGGAGGCAATCCACTGGTAAGTGTGTATATAATTTAGTTTTTTATTGTTTCTGATTTTTGTTTTTGCTTTTATTATTTTCAGGATTAAACAAGAAAAACCCGAGTTACCATATTTGGAGAACAAGGCAACTCGGAGAACAAGGTGACCATGTTCTCTGAGGTTGTTCCATGCCAGGTAAGTGACTCGAAAAAAAGGTGGCCTTCCTTGATTCTATTTCACACCAGAGACGGTGTGAAGTAAGTCTGGGGGAGGCACTTATCGTGTCTGCTGTGATTTATTGAGTCAGTCCAAACTTGTGGGAACTAGGACTCTATTTTTAACCACTGTGTGCTTTCAGTTATCTTATCTAGTGACCTTAGCAGTGACGAAAGACCTACACTTGGATCTAGAACACCCTGACATCATCACTTTGTTCTCCAGAAGCCTTCTACTTGTAATGGTACACCTGTATAACTTAACTCCATCTAACTTGAGCCTAATTTTGACTGAAATGCTTAGAATGATCAGCACTAGAGCAGGAAAACGAGATCACACTCAGGACTCCTTATCCTTTCATCTATCTTGTTGTTCCTGAGTGGCTGGCTCATTTTTAGCTGGTTCCCATCCTAAAACCCATAACCTTCATTCCACCTTCATGCATTCTGTTATTCTAATTGTCATATGTGTAGAATTGTGCAAAAAGGTCGGAGAGGAAAGGATCAACGCAGCCTTAACTCGTTTTTACTCCATTGAACCACTGATCAAGGGTGAAGAGAACAAGGCAGAACGATCAAGGGTGAAGAGAACAAGGCAGTCGATGAGAACAAGCTAATCAGAAAGACCATCTGACTGTTCTCTGAAGTAAGGAGCAAGGAGATCTAGAAAATCAAATGAAGGGCGTCAGAACCATTAGAGGCACCAAACATATATGTAAATACCCCCTCTCATCATCGTGAGTAAAACAAAAAAAAAACAAAAAAAAGGTTATCTATTCTCATTGATGATTGAGAGAGGAAGAAACAGTGTCTCTGATTGGGGAAAACATTTCGGTGGGGAACAAGTTTGAGAGATCAAGAGTGAAGAGAACAAGGCAAAACGATCAAAGGTGGGGAGAACAAGCAAAACGAGTTAGGTTGCGGAGATCAATGGGTCCATCCTCTCTTACAATTTTGTGTGATTCCCTACATTCCTCTACAGAAAATGGTAACCACTGAAACTTGCAGCCCCACAAACAGAAAAAGCCTGTTCATACCTAGCGTCGTCTACCCTGCCTAGTGCTGTGATAAGATATGCTCATGCCACTCTTAATCTGAATATAAGGAGTTTTGTTAGAAAGGTGTAACATTGCAGGTTTGACACACAGAGTATGGAGCCGATTTTGAACAGCAGTCAGGGGTGTTCTGGTAAGGGTGTGCGGTCTTAGATGCAGCTTGTATGGTTCAGAGATTTGTGGTTAAGGAATGGTTACTGAGAATAGGAGAGTTCCCACACCTTGAGTCATGTTTAGCTTGTTCTGATGTTTGAAATTGTTTGAGGACAAACAAAGATCTAAGTCTGGGGGAATTTGATATAGTGTGTTTTTAACATACTTTGATTGTGATTTATTGATCTTTCTCATGCAATTATAGGGTACTTACAGCTTTATTCGAGACATTTCAGGTATAAAAGAGGCTGTGGAATTTTGGAGGGAAACATGAAGAAAAAAGAGAAATTTGAATTCTGTCCCGGAGAACAACCCCAGTGATCAAGCAGAGCCTTGATCACCCGCGGAGATATTTTAGGAAGCTGCATATTCTCTTGGGATTTACCCTAATTTTATTTTCTCCTCCTTCCAGCCGCCACAAAACCCTATAAAAGAGAAGACACGACCATTAACAGAGACAAACTCACTTAACTCTATTTTCTTTCATATTTTTCAGTAAAAACTCGTTGGATTCAATACTTTGTAAGGGAGAAAGGAATCTTCGCCTTGTTCTCGCGATAGAGAAGATTTCTTGAACCCTATTTTTAGTTTTTGATTTCGATTTATGGAGTATTATTCAGTATTTCTTACTGTGTTTATTGCCATGATTGCTGAGTAGTCAATCTTGTTAGTTTAGGGTGTTAGGGTGTTGGATTTATTAAGCTACACACAAATAAGTTGTATGTTCATTGATAGCCTTTATTCTAAACTTAACTTAATGCTAGCATGAATCTGATCACTTTATGTTAGATCTAGGGTTTCATCTATTCATTAACCGTGTTATAGATTGCCTGAACTGTTTAGAATAAGTATTATATCCCTAATCAGCGAAAGTAGATATTAGGGTGTAATATGAACTAAGTAGGCCTGATCGTTACTGTTCATAGACAGAATTCGGAACAAGCGACATCTTAGTCTCCGAGGCTGTTCCCTGAAAGGATCAAGCGCCACGACAGTGGGCTGTTCTAGCCATTGATATATGTTCTGGGCTTGTTCTTAGTTCAAACATGAATAATTGTGTGGCTTAATGATATCTAACACCCGTTTAATCACCCTAAGCTAGCTTTTCACCAAATTGAAACAACACAAACCATACCTTGATCTCTGTTATTTTACCCTGTTCTCTGTTAAATCTGAAAGTTTTAGCTACGAAACTAAAATCTTAAGATATAGTGTAAAACGGTCTTCTGGAATTGAATCTCAAGTACTACAACTACAACTGTTAACTTGACAGTAGCAAGATCCGATTTTTAGTGTATCAAGTGTGGTGCTTGAGTATTTCATATAAGGTCTAATGGGCTCTGGCCCTGTGGCGAAACCTGCACCATAAAACGAGAAGTAAGTCAGATGGGGAGAAGAGACTTACCTGAAGTTGGTGTGGATGCGAGGCAGAGGATAACACCTCTTTATAAGTTGGTAACAGACTTGAATGTCTTTATCTTCTTCTTCAACGAGTTGTTAAGGAGAGAGAGTCTGCCATTGTTGTTTAGTGAGAGAAATCTTGTAAACTATGGTGATAGTGAATTCCGGGTGCCGATCCCGAAGGAGATGTACCTCGTCTATTAACAGAAAATTAAAACGTCTTGTGTGTCTTTACTTCTTTGCTTGCTCTTCCTTTTGTTTCTTGATCATTTGTTCTAAGGCTTCACAAACGTAAAATACACAAGAGATATACGGTAAGTAATAGAGCTCTAGAGAAAGTATGTGGATGTGGAGCTTATTCTAAGGATGTGGAGCTGAAACAGAAAGGTCTAACATTCAGAAGAAGACAGTCAGAAGCATTGTACACATAAGCAAGGGGAAGATCAACGAGTAGGAATGATTCATGAAACAACAAGCCATGACAAAACAAGAATAAAGGCAGATTATGAAAACCATGAAGAAACTTGTAGCTTTACAAAAACCGATTATGCTGGATGAAGGTAACTTTGGTCATTGGAAAGTGAGGATGCGTCATATCATCAGAAGCATAGATGAGGATGCTTGGACTACAGTTGAACAAGGATGGACCGCACCTACCATAATTAGGGATGATAAGACAGTTGCTCCTAAACCCAAGGAAAGGTGGATTGACTCTGATAAAGTTGCTTCTAAGTTTAACTCTAAGCCTCTCACCACCATCTTCTCTGCTGTTGATCCCGATCAGTTTAAACTCATACAAGTGTGTGAATCAGCAAAGGAAGCATGGGATACTCCGATCAATCATTTCGAAGGAAATAAGAGTGTGCAACGAACAAGGATATAAGGCTGTGCTCAAGATTGCATCAAACACTGATGAAATGAATTTTGATCAACTCGATGGGATTCTCAAAGTTGATGAACTTGAAAGAGTGGAAGAACTTCCGAAATGAAAAAGGGATAGCATTAGGTGCTGAAACAAAAGAGGATGATCGTGTGAAACATATCAAAGATAACATGAGTCTCATGGCTAGGAATTTCAACAAAATGATCAAGAGAGTGGAGAGGGGACAGAACTGAACCATGAACCGCTATCAAAAAGAGACAATGATCGATCATCTAATCAGCAAAGCATGAATGATTCTGGAAGAGGAAATCAAAAGAAAGAGCTTCAATGCCATGAATATGAAGGGTTTGGACACTCCCAAAATGAGTGCATTGAAAAAGCGGAAAGAGCTCAAATGTATCGAATGCAAGGGGTATTGTCACACAAGGAGTGGGTGTCATAACAACCTGAAGAAGGATAAATCACTTGTTTGTTTCAGTGATACTGAATCTGATAATGACAGTGAAAATGAAGAGCTCATGCTGAACTTTGTTGCTTTAGTTGGACAGGATGACACACCTAAAACACTTTCAAGCTCAGAATCAGACTAAGACTCAGAACAAGATCAAGAAAAAGATACCACTGATCTCAAGGCAGAATATCAAAGTTTGTTTGATAAGTTTACTGAACTTAGTCTTGAAAATCTTCAACTCATTAAAGACAAAGCAATGTTGAAGGCTCAAGTAAACATTCCAGAATTGGAACAACATGAATCTGGTGTCAAAACTGATACTCGCTCGTCTGATAGTGTGAGGAAAGATGATGTACAAACTCTGGAAAAAACGTCTCTGAGCAGGCTTATAGTTTGAAGAACTTGGAGACCAGATACGATCAAACTAAACAGTTACTAAGCGAAGAACTTGAAAAAAAGTCGACTGTTGCAAAGAGAGCTTAGTGATAATTACAAGAAGTTAAGAATGCTTAATACTGGTTCAGGTACCTTGGATCACATTCTGTCACTTGGCCAGTCTCCTAGGATCATCTTGGGTCTAGGATATCAAGGAACTAGTTCTGGACAGTTGATGCAACTGACGGGATCAAGTTTGTGAAGGCAGAAGCTCCATCTAAATCAGCTGAAGAAAAGCAAGAGATATGATTCAATCAACAGTTGAAGCTCCATAATATAAATATGTACTCAAAAAGAAAAATGGACGCCTCTTTTGTGGTACACCTGGTCACAGGGTGGCATACAACTTTCAAAGAAATCAGTACCAACGAACCTAGAGGATGAACAGATGTTACATTGAACCTAGCAAGTTTGGACATGTGTGGATTTCTAAGACTGATCTCTATCCCACCTTCAAAAGTAACCTTACGAAAGGTCTCTGTTGAGACTACAAGATCTTTGATTCTAGCTCAGAGACCGGGTAAAGAAATGGTATGCAACATGGCATTCATTCAGATGGAACCATCCTCTGCGTCTAATGGAGAGTTACACATCAAAAGAGTATATCACACATCTGCGAAGAAATTTCACCTGGAGATCGTGCATTTGAAATGGCATACATCCCTAATGGAGTGACTACTACAGTAGAAAATGTGGCTTACACCACAACAGAGAGCAATAGCAACACTGAAATACCTTGGTACTTCGACAGTGGTTGTTCAAGACACATGACAGGGAACCGTGACTGTTTTGAAAAGTTGGAAGAAATCAAGGGATGTAGAGTTACATTTGGTGATGGAGGTCAAGGAAATATACGTGGAGTTGGGAACATGGAAAGAGCTGACCAATATTGCATGCTACATCATCAACAAAGTCTACTTGAAACCTAAAACCAAGACAACACCTTATCAGATTTTCAAGGGAAGACACCAAACCTTAGCTACTGTCATGTGTTCGGGTGCTTGTGTTACATCCTTAATGAAAAGTTTCACTTTGGAAAGTTTGATGCCAAAAGCGATGATGGGATGTTCCTTGGATACTCAATAAACAGCATTTTCTTCCGAGTATACGGTTTTCCAGAACAAAGTTGATTGATGACAAAGTTAACGTTGTGTTTAACGATCGAGTGGGCTTTTATCAAGAAGGTGTAACTCAGAGAAAGGTGAGTGTCACACATCAAATTTCTCGTGAAGACAATACTAAACCAGATAGCGATGAGGTTGCAGAAGTAGAAGATTAGATACATTCTGATGTGATCAGTGTTCACAAAAATCACTCTCCAGAGGATGCAATTGGCGGTGTCTTTGATGACAGAGTGACAGGAAAGAAACATAGTGACTTCAAGGAGATTGTCAAGCTGGCCTGCTTTATCTCTGAAATGGCTAAGCTCGAGTGCTTTATTTCTCTGATTGAACTGAGAAACATTCAAGAAGCATTACAAGATGAGTTTTGGACAGCTTCAATGCATAAAGAAATGGAGCAAATTATCTTACTTCAAGTGTGGGATCTAGTTCCAAGACCTGGGAATGCAAATGTGATAGGAACTAAGTGGATACACAAGAATAAACGTGATGTGAATGGCAATGTGGTCAGGAACAAGTCTAGACTTGTAGCTCAAGGTTACTTCCTAATCGAGGGAGTGGACTTCGAGGAGACATTCACACCAGTGGCCCGTCTTAGTCAATCCAACTTCTGTTTGGCATAGCATGCAATCTTCCCATCAAGCTAAATCAAATGGACGTCAAAAGTGCCTTAATGGCTTTGAGGATCCCCATCTTCCAGACATTGTGTACAATTTGAAGAGAGCTCTCTATGGGTTGAAACTACTATGGCTTGGTATGAGAGATGTACACAGTTTCTGCTTGCTGCTGGTTTCAAAAGAGGAGGAGTTGATAAAACCTTATTTATAAAGGGATCAGACCATAAATTTTTGGTAGTCCAGGTATATATCGAGGACATCTGTTGGGGTCAAAATCAGTTACGACGGAATCGACACCCTTTGTAAAAAAGAGATAATATCTCGGAAAAAGGGAAATGGAAAAAATCAAAGTCAAATCTTGGCTGACCATGAATGAATGGTCTGCATAAGTGAGCCATCAAAAAGAGTTTGTCTTAAGACCTCACGTCAACGTATCCCCTAACGGCAACACGATGAAACAGCTAGAAGACTCGATCATCCAACTCCTCGGACGGAGAAGTTGTCCGAGCAAGACGTCTAACTCGTCAAACAAACGAATCGAACCACAAGAAGCGAGTTGGGCAATGCAGGCCGACCAACTCCGAACGGGAAAGTTGGACAGCATGGGCCGACCAACTCGCCCGTTCGGCGAGTTGGACTAACCCAGCTCTTCGAACGGGCGAGTTGGACAACATTGGCTGACCAACTCACCGTTCGGCGAGTTGGGTCGATCAAGACAACCAACTCGCCGAACAGGCGAGTTGGGTCGATGAAGATAACCAACTTGCACATTCGAAGAGTTGGAGATGCCCAACTCGCCGAACGGGCGAGTTGGGTTGATCAAGATAACCAACTCGCCCATTCAGCGAGTTGGGTTGAACAAGACAACCAAGTCGTCCGTTCGGCGAGTTGGACAAGCCCATCTCACCAAACGGGCGAATTGGATCGAACAAGATAAACTAACTCGCCAAACGGGCAAGTTAGGTACAACAAGCAATCCATTTTCACCTCATCCTCATAACTCCCTCTTTCGAAACTTGATCGAACTTGTCTCTGTTTCGTCTCGATCGAGATTGACATTGGAACTTTACCAAAAGAACTCGTTTCCTCATGGAAGGATTGGATCGATCGTGTAGGACGATAATGGTTAACTAAACACCTGGAGTCGCATGCGCCATACGAATGATCCTAACTCTCGGACGGCATCGTCCTAGGAATGCTCTTTCAATAAAATCGTAAAAACGCTTAAGTCAAAGAACGACCCGAGAAGGTCTGAAACTCGGCTAAAGGCCCACTCGCGATTTTATCCGATATTGAGCCCAATCATTATGAACTTTTGTCTTTTATTTTGCAGGAAGGGATAAATGTCAAATATGGAATGTTAAGTTTCCGAAGATAATCATGAAGATCGAGGGAAAAAAGGAATATTTTCGCGAAGCGATAAATCCGACCAAGGGAAAAAGGGGAAAGAGCAAACCGCCTCTAGAGGAGTATATAAGGACTTTGAGGGTGATGATGCAGAGAGACCCGAAAATCTCTACTCAGAGCATACGTAGCACTTAGGGCAATTAGGCATATTTTTGTTTTACTGTTATTGAACTGCCACTCAACTAGGTTATTCAGGTCTTACAAGTTTAGAACTAGGAACTCGCCGACGACTCTTTCTTCTAAGGCTTTACTTTTTAAATCAGGGACCTCTAGGAAAGCTAGGTTTACCTTGCCTTCCTAAATCAACGAAAATCGACAGTGCGAATTTCGGTTCCCAGAACATCTTATTTGGAAGCACATCACAGTGTCTTCCCGATGATTTTATGCAAAATATGAATAAGGAATTTGAACTGCGCTACTTTCTTGGCCTTCAAATTTGACAAATGGAAGATAAGATATTTATCTCACAGAGCACTTACGCTAAGAATTTGGTGAAACGATTTGAGATGCAAACAAGCAAAAATGCTAGAACTCCAATAAGAACAACCTCAAAACTGTCACGTGATGAAGGAGGTGTGAAGGTTGATGCGAAGTTGTATAGAGTTACGATCTGCAATTTGCTCTATCTCATGGCTAGCCGACCAGATCTATGTTTAAGTGTCGGTATCTGTGCTCGCTATCAAGCTTCACCCAAGGAATCACACATGAAGGCATTAGAAGTCATTAAATATGTGAAAGGTACACTGGAGTTTGGTCTTCACTATACCTTTGAAACAAATGTTAACCTTGTAGGGTTTTGCGATGCCGACTAGGCTGGGTGCGTAGATGATCAAAGAAGTACTTCTCGAGGATGCTTCTTTCTTGGAAATATTATGGTGTCATGGCACATTAAGAAACAAAATTGTGTATCTTTGTCTACATCAGAGGCTGAGTATATAGCCCTGGGGAGCTGTTGCACACAACTACTTTGGATGAGACAAATGCTTGTGGATTATGGTATCAATTCTGACCCTCTGCTAGTCCATTGTGATAATATGAGTTCCATAAACTTATCTAAGAACCCTCTCTAGCACTCTCGTACAAAGCATTTTGATCTTAGTGGGGGTTATTGGTTCTTGCAATTTAATGGATTTGGAAATCTAAATTAAATCAAGTGTTATTGGTTGTATGATTTTAAAATTTATATTGAAATCATGTGTTATTGGTTTCATGATTTATAAATTCTAATTTAAATCAAGTGTTATTCAATCATCCGGATTTACTATTGGGTTTGATTTCATAATGGATTTGCATGGATTTCTTTGTTAAAAATACAAAGACTCAAATCCGAGAGAAAACCTCAGAATTTGTAAATACAAATTAAAATTTATATGTTAGATTTAAAAATCAATATATTTTACATTGATTTGTAAATAATATATGATTTTTTAAATACTCTAAAGTACATGAACCAATAACGCCTCCTTAGAGACCAATTTATGAGGGAATTGGTTGAGTTAAAACTATGGTCATTGAGCATGCCTCGTCCAAAAATCAGTCAGCTGATATTTTCACTAAGCCTTTAGATTTCAATTTCTTTTTTGGTCTCCGAAAACCACTAGGAATTGTTGATCTCCATTGTTGAGTTAAGTGGGTCCGGAAGGGAAGGTAAGTCCTTGTAGAAAACCCAATGTCATGTTACCACCTCTACAAACCTTGAAACAACAATATGTCTAGTAGAGAGTCTGAAATTTGTATTGTTGTTGTCATAGTCACATCATCCCTTGTGAAAGACAATCTTCTTGGGTCAGGATGCAAACACATTTTCGATCTGAGTCTTGATTATTGTCTGGAGTGGATGGAAAAACATTAATCTTGCTAAGTGTAACACATGAAATTCTGTGTGTAAGACAAACCCTTCCTAGAATAAAAAAATTGAGCCTAGTCCTAAAGTGATGAGCACTCGCTCTGCATCAGGGTGCTACAACACTTACATCTGGTGGCGATCACTGTTTTGATTAGGCAGAAACACATTTTGTTTCTAACAAACTAAAGAAAGGTGATGGAAGGGCGTGATCAAAGGCCTAACATGATAAACACTTGTCTTGGATTAGGGTGCCACAACACTTTATATCTGGTGTCAATCATTGTTATGATTAGGTAGAAACATTCGCTGTTTCTAGTAAATAAAAAAAGAGGCGAGAAGATCCACTGAAGTTGTAGAAGTGAACACACACAGTAAGCGTGATAAGTGTTTCAGAAAGTGTGTAACTATCTCAAATCTCTGAATCTGTGTTTGACTCTCTCGTGATAAACTAGTCTGTGACAGCTACTCAACAGAGAAATAGTTCAAATTGGAGTTTTTTTCACTGATTTAACCTTTTCATTTTTGGTAACTGCGACGACTGTTTAATTATACGATGGTTCCTATTATCCCCTCTCGACATCCATAGGCAAAAGTGTTTGTAAGTATTTTGGAATTTTAGCATTGTAAATAATTGTGATTTTCGGATAGACTAGCTTGTTTAAGATCATTAAGTACTCATCAACTGTGTTACAAATGTGTCTTGCTTGAGGAGTGATGATATGTTTTTATTAGAGACAAGATGATTAAAAAAAGGGCCTCATTATGCTTAATGTGTGGGTGGAAGTTTTTGTGTATATTGTGTGTTGGTTGGGCTTGGGCCCAAGTCATCTTAATACTAATGAGCTCCTTGCAAATGTGTTCGTCTAGGTTTCTAACTAGGTCTCTAAGGAAGCTTCCGCCGTTGTACAAGACCAGTTCTCAAACTCTTCAGATCATGATTCTCGCAGTACTAAGAAAATATCTCGCTTTGAGACTGGTGGATCGAGTCGGGCAAATCCGACTATTAACGAACAATCAACAGACAAAGCTCATATCTTTCACCCAAAAGGACCAAGATATGAAGCCCACCGTATGAGGTTTTCCAACATTGTGCAATCGCAACCCGAGATGTATCAACCCCTATCTGCTCCTTACAGCTCTGAGTTCTTAACTGAGGCGGCTTACGACAGGTATGTCAAGTTCAGGAACAAAAAATTTCATTGTTCAGAAGTATCTACCACTTGTTGAGAATTTTCAGGATGTAAAAGAGGTAGTTGTCAATACGGGTACGATCTATACGGTCATAGATGCAGATCCGTTTGTGCCAAATCTGATCTGGGAATTTCTGGCTAATCTTGGAGATGCTAGATAAATTGATGGAGGAGTTGCAGTGTATGTTCGTGGTGACATGTATGAGGTCTCCGCAAGCATTATAGATCTTCTGTATGAGCTTCGCCCTGGAGATTGTAACTATGACATGTACTCAGAGAATCTGGATTTAGTTGTGTTTTTTTTACGGATGGGCACCATCAGAGATGGGAAGGCATGTACTCAAAGTTTCTCACAGCCACAAATCAAGTTTTATAAAACTATGCTGCTCAAACTGGATGCCTACCATGGATCACACAAGCATGAATCCCGATCATTTGAAGTATCTCTACTTACTTCATCATAAGAAAAGGGTTAACTTTGGGATCATTGTGTATGAACAGCTCTTGGCAATGGCCAACACTGCGGATGATGTTCAACAAAGAATAGGGTTTCCGACTCTCATTCAACAACTTCTCAACTCTCAACTAGTTAACCTTCAAATGGATAATGAGATATGTGAAGAGAGTGTTCGGTTTGAACTTAACTTTCATGAAAGGCAAGGACTTCAAGATCAGGGGGTACTCTGACTCAGACTACGGCACATACAGAGATAGAGGCAGGTCCGTTACTGGCTATGTTTATAAGGTTGGTGGAAACACCATAAGCTGGAGGTCTTCATTGCACAAAGTAGTTTTCCTATCAACAACAGAAGCATAATATATGGTGTTATTAGATGCAATCAAAGAAGGTATATATGGCTAAAAGAAATTTGTGAGGAGCTAAGAATAAAGAGTGGGTCATTCAAGGTAAATTGTGATTCACAGAGCGCAATTTATCTAGAAGAAACTTTTGTATATCGAGCGAGAACTAAACATATTGCGACAAAGTACAATTTCATCAGAGAAGTCATAGCAGACGGAGTAGTGGATGTTATCAAGATCCACACATAAGTGAATCCAACTGATATGTTGACGAAAGCATTACCTGGAAAGAAGTTTTGGCGGTTGCTTGGTGAAGCTGAGTTTCATTGAAGCTTGAGGAAGCTTCAGATCTGGTCGTCTTTGGAACTGAGAAGACGGCGAAGGAAGAGAAGTCCTCTTGGAAGTCAGAGAGACGAGAAGTCTTAAGATCGGGAACAGATTGAGAAGTTGGAGACTTGAATTGAGGTCAAAAGAGCCTGAAGAACCAGGATCGGCGAAAGACAAGACCTGTAGCGTAGATTGTCGGAAGAACAAGCCACGATCTCTTGAGAGTCGTATAGATTTTCTTTGTCGATGAAGAACTGGACACCAAGGTGGATATTGTGGAGTATGGTGCTCGAGTCTTTCGCATAAGGTCTAATGGGCTATGGCCCATTGGCAAAACATGCACCATCAAACGAGAAGTAAGTCAGATGGGCCTTAAAGTTAATGAAGCTCAAAAGGAGAAGAGACTTACCCAAAGTTGGTGTGGACGTGAGGCAGAGGATATCACCTCTTTATAAGCTTTTAGCAGACTTGAACGGCTTTATCTTCTTCTTCAATGAGTTGTTAAGAAGAGAGAGAGAGAGTCCCCGATTGTTGTCTAGTGAGAGAAAGTGTGAAACCCGCATTTTTGAAATAACATAATAAATAATAATCTCCTGAAAATTCCATTTATTATTTTTCATAAATCATCTCAAAACACCATTACTTCAAATAAATATAAATAGTACGATAAATAACGATAATCAAAAATCCAAAAGTCTGAAATAGAAAGAAAATGAAAACACCCAAAAACACCAATTCGAAATGATCACTCCTGGTCGTCAGTATCACCTGAAAGGGGAACAAAGAGGGGGTGAACAACAAGGGAGTCACTCAGTGAGGTATGGGATGCTAAACCGTAAACCACTGTCTCAGTACATAGCACTACGACTATGTAGGCCTAGCTCTAGCATGAACAAACACGATGTCTAAAGCATCACATAAAACATACAATGCAATGATAGCATAAGGCTAATCCATACACCCCGCATTCTCCTCATAAGGATATATATATATATATAAAAATAACTCTATGCACCGTTAGTACAAGAGTCCATCCTCGTACCCCGCAATCTCCTATGCGCCGCTAGTACAAACGTCTTTGTACCCCGCAATCTCCATACAATGCGCCGCTAGCATAGACGTCTATATGCCCGCAATCTCCATACAATGCGCCGTTAACACAAACGTCTTTGTGTCCCGCAATCTCTACAATGCGCCGTTAGCACAAATATTTTTGCGCCCCGCAATCTCATAACAATCGACTTATATTATATATTTATATATAGCAGTTTTAACATCACACAATCCACTCAATCGTTGAATCTTCTAACATCCTATATTCGGTTTAACAAGCATAAAATAATAACAAACAAGACTTTCATGCAGACTCGATTAACAGAGAAGGAACATGTTTCGAAACTAGGCTTTCGATAATAGTAGTACTAAACTAGCACGTGATTAAACAAAGTAGCCCTCACCTTAACCACTGGCTGGAATGATCAATGGAAGATGGTCAACTAAGGTCAACTGCAACACGAGAGAATCAACGACTTAGAGTCTCAGGAATTAAAGTTTCCAAAAGTAGAATTTTTCCTAAAAAGACAACTTCCCTAAAATGACAACTTTCCTAAAATAGCAACTTTCTTAAAATAGAAATTTTCCTAAAGTAACAAATATCCTAAAATAGAAACTTTCCTAAAACAAAAACTCCTAAAATAACAACTTTCCTAAAATATAAACTTTCCTAAAATGGTAGGTTTCCTAAACTAGAAATTCCTCTAACTACAACTTTCCAAGACTAAAAATAGGGAGGCGATAAACTTACCAGAATTCTCGCAAGAGAACTTGCCCAGAAACTCGTCCGGAAACTCGACCGAAAATCTCGCCGGAAAATTACTTAGTGACTGGTCGTCGGATAACTCAACAACTTGTCACTCGCAAAGCACTGCTTTGACTTGATGAAAATAAAAGGGAAGGGTGAAGTTTATTATATAGGGGAAGGAAAGGGAGGTAGGTTTTCTAAACTTCCAATGTGGGACAAAGTAAAAAAAAAAGCTATGGGTTTTTAATTACTAAGGCAAATGGGCATATCTAGGTTCACGGTCGTTACAATTCTTCCCCACTTAACCGGAATTCGTCCCCGAATTCTAAAAGGAACCCAAGAAGAACTTCAACGGCTACGAAGGAAAGAAGAACACGATATGAGAAACAAATAAGATCTTCTCATGCAATAAAAAAAATTAGAAATGCTAACGACTAACTCGATAGAACTAGAAGTGTCTTTTTTTTTGAAAATTCCCAATCCCATAAAACATTTGAAAGTCATTGAAAACCGTTAAAACTGAGTCTCCATAGATCGCCATCCCGGGTCGGAGCCGGGACAGAACCCGCTCTGATACCAAATTGTGAAACCCGCATTTTCGAAATAACATAATAAATAATAATCTCCTAAAAATTGTATTTATTATTTTTCATAAATCATCTCAAAACACCATTACTTCAAATAAATATAAATAGTACGATAAATAACGATAATCAAAAATCCAAAAGTCTGAAATAGAAAGAAAATGAAAACACCCAAAAACACCAATTCGAAATGATCACTCCTGGTCGTCAGTATCACCTGAAAGGGGAACAAAGAGAGGGTGAGCAACATGGGAGTCACTCAGTGAGGTATGGGATGCTAAACCGTAAACCACTGTCTCAATACATTGCACTACGACTATGTAGGCCTAGCTCTAGCATGAACAAACACGATGTCTAAAGCATCACACAAAACAGACAATGCAATGATAGCATAAGGCTAATCCATACACCCCGCATTCTCCTCATAAGGATATATATATATATATAAATAACTCTATGCGCCGTTAGTACAAGAGTCCATCCTCGTACCTCGCAATCTCCTATGCGCCGCCAGTACAAACGTCTTTGTACCCCGCAATCTCCATACAATGCGCCGCTAGCATAGACGTCTATATGCCCCGCAATCTCCATACAATGCGCCGTTAACACAAACGTCTTTGTGTCCCGCAATCTCTACAATGCGCCATTAGCACAAATATTTTTGCGCCCCGCAATCTCATAATAATCGACTTATATTATATATTTATATATAGCAGTTTTAACATCACACAATCCACTCAATCGTTGAATCTTCTAACATCCCATATCCGGTTTAACAAGCATAAAATAATAACAAACAAGACTTTCATGCAGACTCGATTCACAGAGACGGAACATGTTTCGAAACTAGGCTTTATATAATAGTAGTACTAAACTAGCACGTGATTAAACAGAGTAGCCCTCACCTTAGCCACTGGCTGGAATGATCAATGGAAGATGGTCAACTAAGGTCAACTGCAACACGAGAGAATCAACGACTAAGAGTCTCAGGAATTAAAGTTTCCAAAAGTAAAATTTTTCCTAAAAAGACAACTTCCCTAAAATGGCAACTTTCCTAAAATAACAACTTTCTTAAAATAGAAATTTTCCTAAAATAGAATTTTTCCTAAAATAGAAACTTTCCTAAAATAACAACTTTCCTAAAATAAAAACTTTCCTAAAATAGAAACTCCTAAAATAACAACTTTCTTAAAATAGAAACTTTTCTAAAATGGCAGGTTTCCTAAACTAGAAATTCCTCTAACTACAACTTTCCAAGACTAAAAATAGGGAGGCGATAAACTTACCAGAATTCTCGCCCGAGAACTTGCCCAGCAAGTCGTCCGTAAACTCGACCAAAAATCTTGCCGGACAATTACTTAGTGACTGGTCGTCGGATAACTCAACAACTTGTCACTCGAAAAGCACTGCTTTGACTTGATGAAAATAAAAAGGAAGGGTGAAGTTTATTATATAGGGGAAGGAAAGGGAGGTAGGTTTTCTAAACTTCCAATGTGGGACAAAGTAAAAAAAAGCTATGGGTTTTTAATTACTAAGGCAAATGGGCCTATATAGATTCACGGTCGTTATAGAAAGCTTGTAAACTCTAGTGATAGTGAATTTCGGGTGCCGATCCCGAAGGAGGTGTACCTCGTCTATTGACAGAAAACTCTAAAACGTCTTGTGTGTCTTTACTTATTTTCTTGCTCTTCCTTTCGTTTCTTGATCGTTTGTTCTTAGGCGTCGCGAACCTAAAACACACGAGAGATATACTGTGAGTAAGAAAGTTATAGAGAAACTAATAGATCGAGTTGAATCAGCAGAGATTCTTTAACCCAATGAATTTCTCAAGCAATGCGAGGTGATGCATTTCAAGTCTGGAACTGGTTCGCATGCCTATGTTGTGGGGTCTAAAGTCATGGATATGTGGAAATCTTATAGAAATGAGGCATTAAAGGTTGATATTACAGATAAAAGCAAAGAAGCAGCTTGTATAAATGATAATGATACTACTGAAAATCATCAAAATGGTTGGAGTAATAATGATACTGATACACCTCATATACACAGTAGGGAGAGTTCTAGCGAGTCTGTTGATTTAGTAAGCGGTAGAGAAAGTCCTGAAAGCGTAGTGCACAACACCTCCTCTTTGTATATGCTTCTAGTCCCTATGGCTTTGCTTCACCGGACGGTTACTTTCACTTCCCCTCGCTGCTGGTTACAGATTCTGTGGCCTGCGTTCATGTTGGCGATCAGAAGCGATGAGGCAGCCATTATTGGAGTATAGTTTTGTAAGGAGTCTAGTGATTGAGAAGGAAAAACTGACGAATCAGACTTAGTTAAGAACCTTTATTTATATGTGTAGATGAGCAAGGAAAGAGTTCGATGATGAGGGATAGTGGGAGGAGTGGGTCGGTGGTATTAAAGCCTGTGTAAATGAAGATTATTGAATGCAACGTATTATTGTTACCGTGTCATCAAATCTATAAGAAGGAATATAGATCGACAATGCAGCGGCCACTTCGTTGAGGAGGAGATGAAGCTAAGATGAGTTGGTTTATCCATTTAACGATTGGCTTTAGGTTTTATGGTCTATGTCTAAAATAAAAAACCTTTGTGATTGTGAGACATGCATAAGAGCCCACTTATAAAGACGAAATCGTTAAACATCCAAATAATGTGCATGCCACGTATCACTGCTAGGAGAAACTATTTAATAATGTGGCTTCTTCTAGAGAGAAGGAACTCTACTTTATCTATATAGATTTCCAGTTCGTAAACATTTATGAACTGTTTTCTAATTAACTTACAATCTTGATCCTTGATTTCGATATGACAGATTTTAGTCACAATAATTCACAACACACTTAGATGTTTATATTTGATTACTAGGGTCGGTCCGCGCTACGCGCGGAATGTCTTATATTTGTATAATGAACATTTGTGTTTTGTCTTTTTCTTCTTTTTTTTGAGAAAGGCTTACGAATATTTTTTGATGATTTAGATTTTTAAATATACGGTTGTTTATTCATATGATATTAGTGGTTGTTTAATTTTATTTATAACGTGTGATATTGGCGCAAATATAACTGAATATTCTTTTGCATCGTTTTTTTAGCTTTGATGTACTAATTGTAAATGTTTTTTAAATTATTTACGTGCTAGGATTGATGTTTAAAAGTGGTTTTTATCATAATTCATATAACTTTTTTTTATTTTATTATCGTATCTATATTTTGTTCAGGTTAATAGTATAATATTTTTTATATTTTTAAATTTTTATCATAATTTATCTTTATATCTATTTCTACAAATTTATAATTTTTTATATCATAGTTTTACTTTATGCAATTTATGTAGTTTGAGGATGCAATCTATTTTTTCAATCCCCTTTAATAATGTTCACCATTTGTGAAAATATCAAAACTTACAATATATCAACGAATTCTCTTCGATTACTAAAACCTCGAATAATGTGAAATTGATGTTAAATATATTATTGTAGAAGCGTGACCACTCCTATCTATCCCAGTTATTTTTTTTTGTTGTCGACAACTATTATCATTAATTTTATAAAAGGTCTATAAGACCATTACAACAAAGAAGATAGATTAAGCTCAATCATCTCCCTAATACAATTTGAATACTAAAGCCCAACTTAATAAGATAACACGTGCTTGTCATCTCTTGATTCTGGACTTCCACGACTAAAATTCTAAAACCTTATCACTACAGTGGAAGCCATGCGTCAGATATGCATGTGACGGAGTTGAAACAGAACGGTGCCGGAAAACCTCCATTTCCAAACACCTTCATCGAGCTTAACTATGCCACTTCGTCATCTTGAGCGGCATCTCCTCCACCACCTTTATTCCTCAACTCCAATTTTCATCAGTCTTGTGAAAGGAGCGCATCTGTCTTTAGAAAGAAGAGAGAGAACCCCTTTAATGAAACGCAGTATTTTAAAGAATAAAACACGTGTCACGCTTATATTAAACGACTTTATGACGTGGCTGCACAGGAGAGAAGTAACATTTCTTTATATAAAAAGATATATCACAAGTGACATAATTTGAAAACTTATTTAATTTTTATGTCGCTAGTCCCATATAATTTATTATTCTCTTTGTTTCATTAAAAATAGCACTTGAGAGTTTTTTTCACATATATTAAAGATTTTTTTGTGTTTATTAATAAATTATGTAAAAATTTATGTTATAATCTATGTTAAGTACTTATTTTCACTAATCAATATATTAAACAATCAAGTTAAAATTGAATTTTTATTTATTCTACATTAAAATATGAGACGACATTCTTTGTAAAACAAAAATTAAATTATAAATATAATAAGAATTTTGTTGTCAGTATACAAAACATCTATTCTATTAAAGCAGAATTTCTTCTAGAATTCTGTCTTTAATTTTTTAAGTTATTTATATTGTTATGCCATTTTTTATTTAAGTTTTTTAATTACCTTTTCCATTATTCTCTTTTTAGGTTTAATTAATGCTTCTTTAATAGTTTAGTCACGTTTAAGAACATGTATATTCAGTTAAAAACGTCGAACATTATATAATAATGTGAATACATACGTGAACCATCTTTATCTATATAATAATGTGAATACAAAATGTGAACCAACCCATATACACAGATTTATTATCGGATCCTAAACCAACTTTTAATCTCTTTTCATAGAAATATTTGTTTTGTTGGTTGTTCTATTCCGATCTGGCTTTCTAGACCACCTCAAATTTGAGTAATAGAATGGCAATTTGGGAAAAAAAAAAGAAAAAACAAACCAACTTTTAATATTTTTCACTTCTACATGGTACAAGAAGTTATATTATATACAAAAATTTATTATCATCCAACAAAACATTATTGTATTTTATTGTAATTCCTAACTGAGGAATATAACCCCAAAACGAAAAACCTAAACAATGTTTCTTTTTAATTAAAATCACACCATATATCCTCATCTTTCTTTACAATAATGGTTTGTGAAATATTAAAATCTATGCACAACAAACGAGTTCCTATTAATATTTTACAATCTCATTTGAATTGATTACAGAAATATTATAGCACGAACAAACTAATTAGATTTGTTTGTTCCTAAACTATCTCTTAAATTAACAAAACAACTAGATTCTGACCCGCCCTTGAAATGGTGGGTATATTTTTTGTATATTAAAAATTATATATAATCATAAATTAGGAGATCATTGTTGTAGATATTATCTTTTAAAATAGGAAAATAAAATAAGTTATTAAAGGTGGTTTAGATGCAGTTATTAAAATTTAAATCTTTTTCATGAAATCAGTTTAGTTACAAAATATATATATGTATAGATGCAATAAAATTCAGTTTAATTTGGACACAACATATGTCAACAGGGCATAACCCTATTTTAATAAAATAGATAACAAATAATCAATGAAAAATATTAACAAATTTCACATGATTTTCTACTCATGTAATCATTAACGGTTTCCTACTCTTATAATCATTAATGTTTATAGATGTCAAAAAAAAATCATTAAACGATTATATTATATATTTAACATTTTCCTCCTAGGATTTTACCCAAAACCATGTCACACCTAAATTTATACATAGCATAATTAATTAGTATCAAAAACAATTAATTTAGGAACCTAAAACTAAAAAAATAATTAATCATGGTATAATCTCTCTACTTTATCATGTTATTTTTAAAGCGTGCCACTATATTTATTATCCTAAAAACTATTTTACCAACTTTCTGAAAACGTATTCATTATAAATTCTTATATCATAATCTTGAGAATATTATTGTTTACAAGTTAGATTTTTTTTTTTGATAAATAATAAATTAAACATTATCTATATTTTTATTAAAATAAAAAAAATTATTAAGTTTAAAATATTTAAAAATAAAAATTTAGTACATAAAGTTGATATTATAAATATGTCATAAGTACCAGAAAATGTAAACAAATATTTTAACAAATAATCTATTAATGTGTATAGAATCCTTTAATTAACCATAAATATTTTTGGAAATTTGTCAAAAAATATATTTTTTTCAGCTAAATATTATCGAATATATTTTTATCATTAAAAATTATATTCAGTTTAAAAATATTATAAAATATTTAAAAATAAATTAGGACGAGTATAAATAGACAAATTATACTTTTTGATTCTCATATATGTATATTTATATAGAACTTTTGATAAATTCAGAAAATTAAGAATATTAATAAGTTATATATGTTAATACATGCTATATATGAGTTATATATGTATCGTTGAATCTATATGTTTGATCACGAATCTGGGTTAGATATGAAATACTGAATAAAACTTAAACATTATAATAAAATAATTTTAAATCTTTTTTTTCTAGTAAAATGCTATAGATCCACTCTTTTTCCTATTCAAAGATCAGCCCTTTGTCTCTATGTTTTCACATCGAGAATTCTTTTCAGATGAAGAGATGTCAAAGGGGCTTCTTACTTCCCAAACAGATCCTCCTACATCTATATATAAACGCTGGTTTCTCAAGAATACGCAAGAAAAACATTTCGAATTGTTGATTCAGCGCCAGAGATGGCTTAGAACCAATAATTCATTATCTAATGGATTTTTCCGCTCTAATACTCTAGCCGAGAGTTATCAGTATTTATCAAATATGTTCCTATCTAACGGAACGCTAGTGGATCGAATGACAAAGACATTGTTGAAAAAAAGATGGCTTTTTCGGGATGAAATGAAAAGAAAAAAAAACGAAGAATTCACAAAGTGATTTTTTTTGATAAAAAAATGTGATTGAATTTTATTCCGTACCCTTCGCTCAAGGAGAACATGGGTCAGATTCTATAGGATCAAACCTATGGGACTTAAGAATGATGGAAGGGAATAAAAAAAAAAGAAATTAAATAAAGAAAAGAGAGGGACAATAAACAAATAATAAGTAAATCAAAATGAAGTAGAAGAACCCAGATTCCAAATGAACAAATTCAAACTTGAAAAAGTCTCTTTCTGATTCTCAAAGAATGAGGGGCAAAGAGAATATTTCTATTATTAAGTACGGTTGGTACCATTTTGACGTGTTTCAATTCTACCGACCAAGAGAGGTTTGATGCTTTTGAATTCATTGTATAATTCCACTTCTTACTCATGGTATGCTCTTTATGAGATAGCAAGGGAAGGGGGTGTCCTATTTATAGCAAAGAAAATGCGGGCTTCGATGACAACGTACTGATTAGGCCTAGCGGGCCTATTAAGCCTAAGAAGCGCCTCGTTCCCTGCGAAAACCAGAAACTGTTGACTGATTCTTAGCAAACCGGACTGGTGGAACCAACTTGACCGACCGACTCATGGAAAGCCCAAAGAATGTTCCAGATAAGTCATATGGACTCGCCTCGTCCAAGGGGTAGCCAAGTAACAAGCCCTGAGAGGATCGAAAGATGAGCGACATGCTAACCGAGGCATGGCCGATTTTGTTATTTTGCGAACCTATTCTTCGCTACTCCATCAATTCGAGCAAGCACTGCTCGATAAACTAAAGAGGGGGGGGGGCTTACTGTTGGAGAGGAATTGCATACTTCCAACAAAGCCCATCCAATAACAGAGATTCGGCCCATTACTACTGATAGACATGTCGGGAATTGGCCCGGTTTCGAGTCGGATCAATAGCGCCTAGACCGATCGAATGGCCTGGGTGAAGCCACACATCCTCTGCTTCAATTGATTGATCCCAGGCTTCCTTTTCTGGCCCAAACAGGCCCACCAGGATCCAATCGTTAAGCTCGGGCTTTTAGGGCGAATGAGCTTAGGACAAGCAAAGACAGGGGGATCACTCTATAACAGGGGAGGAGAGGAGAAGAGGCAGGGAAAAAAACGAACCAAATGATTGACGGCAAGATTTAGTGTTTCCAAATAATAGCTCTACATCAATCACCTTGTATCTCTCTTTTTCGAAAAATGATTCTTTTGTTTCCCAACTTCAGTCGAATAAAATGTCTTTGTGATTACCCACAAAATCATACGTTATTTTGTTGAACCGGGTAAACCAAACTCAAAACTAACATCGAGAACAATGTATAAATGAATGAAAGTTGCTTTGTAATGCACAATAAGATTTTCTGGTTTCCAAATGGCGCTCAAGTTAATTATTTGCGGGGTATGCTTTTCTTATTGTGAAGAATTTAGATGCTCTGATGTATGAAATTGTTAACGTATTAGGGAATTGATCCGTCTATTAGAGGGGAAGTTTGGGAATTTCTACTTGGCTGTTATGCATTGGCAGCACCTATTAGCACCGTAATCAACTTTGGGTTGCATGAAGGTAAGAATGTTTGATTGAATTGATGCTTAATTAGAGAGTAAGTGCTACGAGCAAATTAATTTTAGACGAACAGCTTATGTTATCTGAACTTTCACGTAGGAAACAATACTGTGGAGTGTGGTGCTTGAGTATTTCACATAAGGTCTAATGGGCTCTGGCCCAGTGGCGAAACCTGCACCATAAAACGAGAAGTAAGTCAGATGGGCCTCGGAGTTACTGAAACACAAAAGGAGAAGAGACTTACCTGAAGTTGGTGTGGACGCGAGGCAGAGGATAACACCTCTTTATAAGTTGGTAACAGACTTGAATGGCTTTATCTTCTTCTTCAACGAGTTGTTAAGGAGAGAGAGTCTGCCATTGTTGTTTAGTGAGAGAAATCTTGTAAACTATGGTGATAGTGAATTCCGGGTGCCGATCCCGAAGGAGATGTACCTCGTCTATTAACAGAAAATTAAAACGTCTTGTGTGTCTTTACTTCTTTGCTTGCTCTTCCTTTTGTTTCTTGATCATTTTTTCTAAGGCTTCACAAACCTAAAATACACAAGAGATATACGGTAAGTAATAGAGCTCTAGAGAAAGTATGTGGATGTGGAGCTTATTCTAAGGATGTGAAGCTGAAACAGAAAGGTCTAACATTTAGAAGAAGACAGTCAGAAGCATTGTACACATAAGCAAGAGGAAGATCAACGAGTAGGAATGATTCAGGAAGCAACAAGCCATGACAAAACAAGAATAAAGGCAGATTATGAAAACCATTAAGAAACTTGTAGCTTTACAAAAACCGATTATGCTGGATGAAGGTAACTTTGGTCATTGGAAAGTGAGGATGCGTCATATCATCAGAAGCATAGATGAGGATGCTTGGACTGCAGTTGAACAAGGATGGACCGCACCTACCATAATTATGGATGATAAGACAGTTGCTCCTAAACCCAAGGAAAGGTGGATTGACTCTGATAAAGTTGCTTCTAAGTTCAACTCTAAGCCTCTCACCACCATCTTCTCTGCTGTTGATCCCGATCAGTTTAAACTCATACAAGTGTGTGAATCAGCAAAGGAAGCATGGGATACTCCGATCAATCATTTCGAAGGAAATAAGAGTGTGCAACGAACAAGGATAGATCACATGGCTTCAAGATTTGAAAACTTACGAATGGAGGATGATGAATCTATTGGAAGTTTCATATCCAAAATCAGCTCTATTGCCAACAAAGCTTCAGTGCTTTGGAAGAAATACAATGAGAAGAAGTTAGTCAAGAAGCTGTTGCGCTGTCGACCTTCTCGCTTTGAAGCACATAAGGCTGTGCTCAAGATTGCATCAAACACTGATGAAATGAATTTTGATCAACTCGATGGGATTCTCAAAGTTGATGAACTTGAAAGAGTGGAAGAGCTTCCTAAATGAAAAAAGGGATAGCATTAGGTGCTGAAACAAAAGAGGATGATCGTGTGAAACATATCAAAGATAACATGAGTCTCATGGCTAGGAATTTCAACAAAATGATCAAGAGAGTGGAGAGGGGACAGAACTGAACCATGAACCGCTATCAAAAAGAGACAATGATCGATCATCTAATCAGCAAAGCATGAATGATTCTGGAAGAGGAAATCGAAAGAAAGAGCTTCAATGCCATGAATATGAAGGGTTTGGACACTCCCAAAATGAGTGCATTGACAAAGAGGAAAAAGCTCAAATGTATCGAATGCAAGGGGTATTGTTACACAAGGAGTGGGTGTCATAACAACCTGAAGAAGGATAAATCACTTGTTTGTTTCAGTGATACTGAATCTGATAATGACAGTGAAAATGAAGAGCTCATGCTGAACTTTGTTGCTTTAGTTGGACAGGATGACACACCTAAAACACTTTCAAGCTCAGAATCAGACTCAGACTCAGAACAAGATCAAGAAAAAGATACCACTGATCTCAAGGCAGAATATCAAAGTTTGTTTGATAAGTTTACTGAACTTAGTCTTGAAAATCTCCAACTCATTAAAGACAAAGCAATGTTGAAGGCTCAAGTAAACATTCCAGAATTGGAACTACATGAATCTGGTGTCAAAACTGATACTCGCTCGTCTAATAGTGTGAGGAAAGATGATGTACAAACTCTGGAAAAAAACGTCTCTGAGCAGGCTTATAGTTTGAAGAACTTGGAGACCAGATACGATCAAACTAAACAGTTACTAAGTGAAGAACTTGAAAAAAAGTCGACTGTTGCAAAGAGAGCTTAGTGATAATTACAAGAAGTTAAGAATGCTCAATACTGGTTCTGGTACCTTGGATCACATTCTGTCACTTGGACAGTCTCCTAGGACCATCTTGGGTCTAGGATATCAACGAACTAGTTCTGGACAGTTGATGCAACTGATGGGATCAAGTTTGTGAAGGCAGAAGCTCCATCTAAATCAGCTGAAGAAAAGCAAGAGATATAATTCAATCAACAGTTGAAGCTCCAGAATATAAATATGTACTCAAAAAGAAAAATGGACGCCTCTTTTGTGGTACACCTGGTCACAGGGTGGCATACTGCAACTTTCAAAGAAATCAGTACCAACGAACCTAGAGGATGAACAGATGTTACATTGAACCTAGCAAGTTTGGACATGTGTGGATTTCTAAGACTGATCTCTATCCCACCTTCAAAAGTAGAGTACAATCCTTACGAAAGGTCTCTGTTGAGAGTACAAGATCTTTGATTCTAGCTCAGAGACCGGGTAAAGAAATGGTATGCAACATGGCATTCGTTCAGATGGAACCATCCTCTGCGTCTAACGGAGAGTTACACATCAAAAGAGTATATCACACATCTGCGAAGAAACTTCACCTGGAGATCGTGCATTTAAAATGGCATACATCCCTCATGGAGTGACTACTACAGTAGAAAATGTGGCTTACGCCACAACAGAGAGCAATAGCAACACTGAAATACCTGGGTACTTCGACAGTGGTTGTTCAAGACACATGACAGGGAACCGTGACTGTTTTGAAAAGTTGGAAGAAATCAAGGGATGTAGAGTTACATTTGGTGATGGAGGTCAAGGAAATATACGTGGAGTTGGGAACATGGAAAGAGCTGACCAATATTGCATGCTACATCATCAAAAAAGTCTACTTGAAACCTAAAACCAAGACAACACCTTATCAGATTTTCAAGGGAAGACACCAAACCTTAGCTACTGTCATGTGTTCGGGTGCTTGTGTTACATCCTTAATGACAAGTTTCACTTTGGAAAGTTTGATGCCAAAAGCGATGATGGGATGTTCCTTGGATACTCAATAAACAGCAGTGTCTTCCGAGTATACTTTTTTCCAGAACAAAGTTGATTGATGACAAAGTTAACGTAGTGTTTACGATCGAGTGGGCTTTTATCAAGAAGGTGTAACTCGGAGAAAGGTGAGTGTCACACATCAAATTTCTCGTGAAGACAATACTAAACCAGATAGCGATGAGGTTGCAGAAGTAGAAGATTAGATACAGTCTGATGTGATCAGTGTTCACAAAAAACACTCTCCAGAGGATGCAATTGGGGGTGTCTTTAATGACAGAGTGACAGGAAAGAAACATAGTGACTTCAAGGTGTTGAAGAGAAACATGAAGAAAAGAAGCCCAATCGATCGATGGGTTTCTGCCACAAAACCCCATCGATCGATGGCAACTCTGCGAATGGAATGTGCTAAAGTAATCGATCGATTGTACAATACAATCGATCGATGGAACTAAAACTCCAAATCTCATATTGCCTTGCATCGATCGATGCAGTTTTAGGGCAAAACTGCATCGATCGATTGGCGTTCTGCGACCACCAACTACACCAACCTCACCTACTTCACCTACTGCACCTACTTCACCAACTGCACCAACTCACCTTTCATCATCATGTCTGGAGCTTTTGAAGGACTTCACCTGTGTATAAATAGAGGGGTTGTAACACATACCACATATACAAAATAATAAAAACATGTTCTTCCCCATTCTCATTCTCTCTATCAAATCACAAACTCCTTCTATGGTTGATCATCTGTCTAACTAGTATATTCTTCTTTGTATTACTTCCGCAATTAAGCCATTCTCACATGGTATCAGAGCCTACCACTCTTGAGACCTGATTATATCTCTCATCATCTCAAACCACAGAAGTTCAAAACCCCTTACTATAATGCCAGAGCCAACTTCTCTGATAACAATCATGCCGAGAAAGGAAAAGCACTTGCATCCAGCAGCACCAGGAGTGTAATAACCAACCAGGATGAGTCCATCAGGCGTTCTGACATTGAGAACCTCATCAAAGCCCTCAAAGATAACTCTGGTAACATTCTTGGTACCTCTTTACATGCTTATCATACGGGTCACTCCTTGAACGCTAGCACAAAGTCAAAAATAACTAAACCCCTTGTAATTGATTCTGGAGCTAGCCACCACATGATTAGTGACAAAGGATTGATTAAAAATATTGTTCCATCACTAGGAAATGTCCTTATAGCTAATGGCGAGATGGTGCCAATTAAAGGGATTGGTGAACTTAGGATATTTGAAAAAGATTCCAAAGCTTTCTATATGCCTAATTTCACATCCAATTTGTTATCTGTAAAAAGAGTGGCTACTGACTTAAATTGCAATGTTACCTTCACGCCTAATGATGTCTATTTTCAGGATATTGAAACTAGTAGGTTACTTGGCAAAGGTGTAACCAAAGGAGACTTGTACTTACTTGAAGACACTATGCCAACAACCGATTTATCTATTGCTTTAAGTTCTTGTTTTAACCTCCCTAAAGATATCATGTGGCATGCTAGATTAGGACATCCTCATTCTCGTGCCTTGAACATCATGCTACCTAGTATTTCCTTTCAAAAAGTGTGTGAAGCTTGTATTCTAGGAAAACATTGCAGAACTGTGTTTCCTAAGTCTAGTACTATCTATGAATGTGCATTTGATTTAATCCACTCTGATGTATGGACTGCACCTTGCACATCTAGAGAACTCCATAAGTATTTTGTGACATTTATAGATGAGAAAACTAAATACACATGGATCACTCTACTTAAATCAAAGGATAGGGTATTAGATGCATTCATAAACTTACAAAATCATGTCTCTAACCATTACAATGCAAAGATAAATATTTTGAGATCAGATAATGGTGGGGAATATACAAGCAATGCATTTAAGCATCACCTATCCAAGCACGGAATAATTCATCAAACAAGCTGCCCATATACTCCTCAACAAAATGGTGTGGCCGAAAGGAAGAACCGGCACCTTATGGAAGTAGCCAGAAGCATGATGTTCCACATGAACGTACCAAAAATGTTTTGGGGAGATGCCGTGATGACTGCCTGCTATCTGATCAACAAAATACCAACCCAGGTATTGCAGGATCAGTCGCCACATGAGGTATTAAACAAGAGAAATCCATCTATAGATCACCTTCGGGTATTTGGTTGCGTGTGCTTTGTGTTGATACCAGGAGAGCAAAGGAACAAGCTGGAACCAAAGAGCACCAGAGCCATGTTTATTGGCTATTCACCTCAACAAAAAGGATACAAATGCTATGTACCGGAGACCAGGAGGGTCTTAGTATCCAGAGATGTGAAGTTTGTTGAGTCAAAAGGTTACTATGAAGAAAAAAGCTGGGATGAAGTGAAAGACTTGTCGCAATCTGCCTCAGACAGAGCTGAGAATTTAAGAAGAGTCATGGAAAATATTGGCATTACAATACCGAGAAGAGAAGCTGCAGTTCAACCTCCATCAACCCACCAAGACCCAACCGGAGAAATGGACCAGGAGGGAATTTTTAATGAAGGTACAGAGGACGCTCCTCTTGATCCTGAGGGGGGGAATCAAACTGAGTCGCAGCCGGACAACACAGCTACTCATGATCAAGAAGAGCAACCAGAAGAATCAAGAGACAATGAAGATCAACCAGCGGATGATGGAGCTACAACAACTGAGGAAAATATCCAACCACTAAGAAGAAGAACTAGGATCCGACATACAAGAGTGTACTTCAACTCACAAGCCGTGGCACACCATTCACAAACTCCATGTTCCTTAGTAGAGTTTCCTGCCAGCCACCAAGCCTTCATGACTAGTGTGGATCAAGAATTTATTCCAAGAAACTATGAAGAAGCTATGAAGATAGATGAGTGGAGGAAATTAGTGGAAGATGAAATTGGCGCCATGATCAAAAATGAAACCTGGTTTGAGTGTGAACTTCCCAATGACAAGAAAGCCGTGACAAGCATGTTGCTGTTCACCATCAAATACTTAGCAAATGGGAAGCCAGAGAGGAAGAAGACACGGCTTGTGGCAAGAGGCTATACACAAGTATATGGAGAAGACTACCTTGAGACATTTGCACTAGTAGCAAAACTTCATACCATCAGGATTCTCTTGTCCATTGCCGTAAACCTAGAATGGGATCTTTGGCAAATGGATGTCAAGAATGCGTTTCTACAAGGAGAGCTTGAAGATGAAGTGTATATGAGACCACCGCCTGGTATGGAAGGCATGGTAAAACCTGGAAATGTTCTAAGACTAAGGAAAGCTATCTACGGGTTGAAGCAATCTCCAAGAGCTTGGTACCATAAGCTAAGCACAACCTTGAATGGAAAAGGATTTACAAAGTCTGAAGCTGATCATACTCTTTTCACCCTCACCAGCAATCAAGGAATCATTGCCATACTAATCTATGTAGACGACCTCATCATCACCGGCAATGATAAGAAAGGGATTGCATCAACCAAAGAGTTCCTCAAGGCAAGCTTTGACATCAAAGATTTAGGAGAGCTAAAGTATTTCTTGGGCATTGAGATGTGTAGATCCAATGAGGGTCTGTTCATGTCCCAAAGAAAGTACACGCTTGACATACTTAAAGAAGCTGGTAATCTAGGAGGAAGAACAGCCAAAACACCATTAGAAGAAGGCTACAAAGTAATGCGTGAGGGGGAGATAGAAGATAAGCCATATGAAGACCCAAAACACTATAGAAGAATGGTGGGGAAGCTAATCTATCTAACCATCACAAGGCCGGATGTGTGTTTTGCTGTGAACCAAGTCAGTCAGCATATGCAAGCACCAAAAATGTATCACTGGAACATGGTGGAAAGGATTCTAAGATATCTTAGAGAGGCACCAGGGCAAGGAGTTTGGCTAGGCTGCAACAATAGCACTGAGATCGTGGGGTATTGTGATGCAGACTGGGCTGGAGATAGAAAGGACAGGAGGTCTACTACAGGATACTGCACATTCATTGGAGGTAATCTAGTCACTTGGAAGAGCAAGAAGCAGAAGATAGTCGCATGTTCCAGTGCTGAAGCGGAATATAGGGCAATGAGGAAGCTCACTAGCGAACTGATTTGGATAAAGAACCTACTAATGGATGTGGGAATTGAGCAAACCACTCCCATAACCATGCATTGTGATAATCAGGCGGCTATCCACATAGCTTCCAACAATGTGTTCCATGAGCGGACTAAACATATTGAAGTGGATTGTCACAAAGTTAGACAAGCCGTGGAGCAACAGATCATCTTGCCATGTTATACACGAAGTGAGGAACAACTAGCAGATATCTTCACCAAAGCTGCAAACCAAAAAGTCTGTGAGTTCATTCATTCAAAGCTTGGACTCATGGAACTCCCATCTCATTAAGTCTCCCCTTCATGAAGTATTCTACTCTTTTTCCTTGGCTGGGGTTTTATCCCATGAGGTTTTACCTGGCTAAGTTTTTAATGAGGGAATGCTTCATGACTTCCAAGCTTGACTTGTTTCGTATGGTCAAGCTTGAGGGGGAGTGTTGAAGAGAAACATGAAGAAAAGAAGCCCAATAGATCGATGGGTTTCTGCCACAAAACCCCATCGATCGATGGCAACTCTGCGAATGGAATGTGCTAAAGTAATCGATCGATTGTACAATACAATCGATCGATGGAACTAAAACTCCAAATCTCATATTGCCTTGCATCGATCGATGCAGTTTTAGGGCAAAACTGCATCGATCGATTGGCGTTCTGCGACCACCAACTACACCAACCTCACCTACTTCACCTACTGCACCTACTTCACCAACTGCACCAACTCACCTTTCATCATCATGTCTGGAGCTTTTGAAGGACTTCACCTGTGTATAAATAGAGGGGTTGTAACACATACCACATATACAAAATAATAAAAACATGTTCTTCCCCATTCTCATTCTCTCTATCAAATCACAAACTCCTTCTATGGTTGATCATCTGTCTAACTAGTATATTCTTCTTTGTATTACTTCCGCAATTAAGCCATTCTCACACAAGGAGATTTTCAAGCTGGCCTGCTTTATCTCTGAAATGGCTAAGCTCGAGTGCTTTATTTCTCTGATTGAACTGAGAAACATTCAAGAAGCATTACAAGATGAGTTTTGGACAGCTTCAATGCATAAAGAAATGGAGCAAATTATCTTACTTCAAGTGTGGGATCTAGTTCCAAGACCTGAGAATGAAAATGTGATAGGAACTAAGTGGATACACAAGAATAAACTTGATGTGAATGGCAATGTGGTCAGGAACAAGTCTAGACTTGTAGCTAAGGTTACTTCCTAATCGAGGGAGTGGACTTCGAGGAGACATTCGCACCAGTGGCCCGTCTTAGTCAATCCAACTTCTGTTTGGCATAGCATGCAATCTTCGAATCAAGCTAAATCAAATGGACGTCAAAAGTGCCTTAATGGCTTTGAGGATCCCCATCTTCCAGAAAATGTGTACAATTTGAAGAGAGCTCTATATGGGTTGAAACTACTATGGCTTGGTATGAGAGATGTACACAGTTTCTGCTTGCTGCTGGTTTCAAAAGAGGAGGAGTTGATAAAACCTTATTTATAAAGGGATCAGACCATAAATTTTTGGTAGTCCAGGTATATATCGAGGACATCTGTTGGGGTCAAAATCAGTTACGACGGAATCGACTCCCTTTGTAAAAAAGAGATAATATCTCAGAAAAATGGGAATGGGAAAAATCAAAGTCAAATCTCGACTGACCATGAATGAATGGTCTGCATAAGTGAGCCATCAAAAAAAGTTTTTCTTAAGACCTCGCGTCAACGTATCCCCTAATGGCAACACGATGAAACAGCTAGAAGACTCGCTCATCCAACTCCTCGGACGGAGAAGTTGTCCGAGCAAGACGTCTAACTCGTCAAACGAACGAATCAAACCACAAGAAGCAAGTTGGGCAATGCAGGCCGACCAACTCGCCGAACGGGAAAGTTGGACAGCATGGGCCGACCAACTCGCCCGTTCGGCGAGTTGGACTAACCCAACTCTTCGAACGGGTGAGTTGGACAACATGGGCCGACCAACTCACCGTTCGGCGAGTTGGGTCGATCAAGACAACCAACTCGCCGAACAGGCGAGTTGGGTCGATGAAGATAACCAACTTGCACATTCGGTGAGTTGGAGATGCCCAACTCGCCGAACAGGCAAGTTGGGTCGATCAAGATAACCAACTCGCCCATTCGGCGAGTTGGGTTGAACAAGACAACCAAGTCGTCTGTTCGGCGAGTTGGACAAGCCCAGCTCACCAAACGGGCGAATTGGATCGAACAAGATAAACTAACTCTCCAAACGGGCGAGTTAGTTACAACAAGTAATCCATTTTCACCTCATCCTCATAACTCCCTCTTTCGAAACTTGATCAAACTTATCTCTGTTTCGTCTCGATCGAGATTGACATTGGAACTTTTCCAAAAGAACTCGTTTCCTCATGGAAGGATTGGATCGATCGTGTAAGACGATAATGGTTAACTAAACACATGGAGTCGCATGTGCCATACGAATGATCCTAACTCTCGGACGGCATCGTCCTAGGAATGCTCTTTCAATAAAATCGTAAAAACGCTTAAGTCAAAGAACGACCCGAGAAGGTCTAAAACTCGGCTAAAGGCCCACTCGCAATTTTATCCGATATTGAGCCCAATCGTTATGACCTTTTGTCTTTTATTTTGCAGGAAGGGATAAATTTCAAATATGGAATGTTAAGTTTCCGAAGATAATCATGAAGATCGAGGGAAAAAAAGAATATTTCCGCGAAGCGATAAATCCGACCAAGGGCGGAAGGGGAAAGAGCAAACCGCCTCTAGAGGAATATATAAGGACTTTGAGGGTGATGATGCAGAGAGACACGAAAATCTCTACTCAGAGCAAACGTAGAACTTAGGGCAATTAGGCATATTTTTGTTTTACTGTTATTGAGTTGCCACTCAACTAGGTTATTCAGGTCTTACAAGTTTAGAACTAGGAACTCGCCGACGACTCTTTCTGCTAAGGCTTTACTTTTTAAATCGGGGACCTCTGGGAAAGCTAGGTTTACCTTGCCTTCCTAAATCAACAAAAATCGACAGTGCGTATTTTGGTTTCCAGAACATCCTATTTGGAAGCACATCACAGTGTCTTCCCGCTGATTTTATGCAAAATATGAAGAAGGAATTTGAACTGCACTACTTTCTTGGCCTTCAAATTTGACAAATAGAAGATAAGATATTCATCTCACAGAGCACTTACGCTAAGAATTTGATGAAACGGTTTGAGATGCAAACAAGCCAAAATGCTAGAACTCCAATGAGAACAACCTCAATACTGTCACGTGATGAAGGAGGTGTGAAGGTTGATGCGAAGTTGTATAGAGTTACGTTCTGCAATTTGCTCTATCTCATGGCTAGCCGACCAGATCTATGTTTAAGTGTTGGTATATGTGCTCGCTATCAAGCTTCGCCCAAGGAATCACACATGAAGGCATTAAAAGTCATTAAATATGTGAAAGGTACACTGGAGTTTGGTCTTCACTATACCTTTGAAACAAATGTTAACCTTGTAGGGTTTTGCGATGCCGACTAGGCTGGGTGCATAGATGATCGAAGAAGTACTTCTGGAGGATTCTTCTTTCTTGGAAATAGTATAGTGTCATGGCACATTAAGAAACAAAATTGTGTATCTTTGTCTACATCAGAGGCTGAGTATATAGCCCTAGGGAGCTGTTGCACACAACTAATTTGGATGAGACAAATGCTTGGATTATGGTATCAATTCTGACCCTCTGCTAGTCCATTGTGATAATACGAGTGCCATAAACTTATCTAAGAACCCTGTCTAGCACCCTCGTACAAAGCATTTTGATCTTAGAGACCAATTTATGAGGGAATTGGTTGAGTTAAAACTATGGTCATTGAGCATGCCTCGTCCAAAAATCAGTCAGCTGATATTTTCACTAAGCCTTTAGATTTCAATTTATTTTTTGGTCTCCGAAAACCACTAGGAATTGTTGATCTCCATTGTTGAGTTAAGTGGGTCCAGAAGGGAAGGTAAGTCCTAGTGGAAAACCCAATGTCATGTTACCACCTCTACAAACCTTGAAACAACAATAGGTCTAGTAGAGAGTCTGAAATTTGTATTGTTGTTGTCATAGTCACATCATCCCTTGTGAAAGACAATCTTCTTGGGTCAGGATGCAAACACATTTTCGATCTGAGTCTTGATTATTTTCTGGAGTGGATGGAAAAACATTAATCTTGCTAAGTGTAACACATGAAATTATGTGTGTAAGACAAACCCTTCCTAGAATAAAAAAATTGAGCCTAGTCCTAAAGTGATGAGCACTCGCTCTGCATCAAAGTGCAACAACACTTACATCTGGTGGCGATCACTGTTTTGATTAGGCAGAACACACATTTTGTTTCTAACAAACTAAAGAAAGGTGATGGAAGGGCGTGATCAAAGGCCTAACATGATAAACACTTGTCTTGGATTAGGGTGCCACAACACTTTGTATCTGGTGTCAATCATTGTTATGATTAGGTAGAAACATTCGCTGTTTCTAGTAAATAAAAAAACAGGCGAGAAGATCCACTGAAGTTGTAGAAGTGAACACACACAGTAAGCGTGATAAGTGTTTCAGAAAGTGTGTATCTATCTCAAACCTCTGAATCTGTGTTTGACTCTCTCGTGATAAACTAGTCTGTGACAGCTACTCAACCGAGAAGTAGTTCAAATTGGAGTTTTTTCACTGATTTAACCTATTCATTTTTGGTAACTGCGACGACTGTTTAATTATACTATGGTTCCTATTATCCCCTCTCGACATCCATAGGCAAAAGTGTTTGTAAGTATTTTGGAATTTTAGCATTGTAAATAATTGTGATTTTCGGATAGACTAGCTTGTTTAAGATCATTAAGTACTCATCAACTGTGTTACAAATGTGTCTTGCTTGAGGAGTGATGATATGTTTTTATTAGAGACAAGATGATTTAAAAAAGGGCCTCATTATGCTTAATGTGTGGGTGGAAGTTTTTGTGTATATTGTGTGTTGGTTGGGCTTGGGCCCAAGTCATCTTAATACTAATGAGCTCCTTGCAAATGTGTTCGTCTAGGTTTCTGACTAGGTCTCTAAGGAAGCTTCCGCCATTGTTCTTGATCTCTCTCTCTCTCTCTCTCTCTCTCACGGCGATATGCATCAACGAACTAGATCTCAAAAATTCAGTTCGTCATCTCCACAAGACCAGTTCTCAGACTCTTCAGATCATGATTCTCGCAGTACTAAGAAAATATCTCACTTTGAGACTGGTGGATCGAGTCGGGCAAATCCGACTATTAACGAACAATCAACAGACAAAGCTCATATCTTTCACCCAAAAGGACCAAGATATGAAGCCCACCGTATGAGGTTTTCCAACAATGTGCAATCGCAACCCGAGATGTATCAACCCCTATCTGCTCCTTACAGCTCTGAGTTCTTAACTGAGGCGGCTTACGACAGGTATGTCAAGTTCAGGAACAAAAAATTTCATTGTTCAGAAGTATCTACCACTTGTTGAGAATTTTCAGGATGTAAAAGAGGTAGTTGTCAATACGGGTACGATCTATACGGTCATAGATGCAGATCCGTTTGTGCCAAATCTGATCTGGGAATTTCTGGCTAATCTTGGAGATGCTAGATAAACTGATGGAGGAGTTGCAGTGAATGTTCGTGGTGACATGTATGAGGTCTCCGCAAGCATTATAGATCTTCTGTATGAGCTTCGCCCTGGAGATTGTAACTATGACATGTACTCAGAGAATCTGGATTTAGTTGTGTTTTTTTTACGGATGGGCACCATCGGAGATGGGAAGGCATGTACTCAAAGTTTCTCACAGCCACAAATCAAGTTTTATAAAACTATGCTGCTCAAATTGGATGCCTACCATGGATCACACAAGCATGAATACCGATCATTTGAAGTATCTCTACTTACTTCATCATAAGAAAAGGGTTAACTTTGGGATCATTGTGTATGAACAGCTCTTGGCAATGGCCAACACTGCGGATGATGTTCAACAAAGAATAGGGTTTCCGACTCTCATTGAACAACTTCTCAACTCTCAACGCATTGTTCCCAGACATGAAGAAGATGATGAAGCCACGTGACATCCTACTATTCTAATCAAAGTTGGCAAGGCTGGCAAAGGAACTGAGGGAGTCAATCAACCACCAAATCTTGGTGATGATCTACAAAAGGTCATTGACTTTCTACGCATTATCCAACTCAGGAGTCGAAGTATGTTCTCTGGTTCTCACTTATTTTCTATGATTGTTTTCTCGAAATCTGTTTGTTTATCTAAATGTGCACTCAAGCAGGGGGAGAATATTATGGAGAGGTACCCATGCATGTTGTTGACATCAATGATGACGAGTAGTAGGATGCTTAGGATCTTTGATCTTTGTTTTTGGTTGTCATTCTTTCCGGATTTGTTCTTTTATGCACTATTTTATGTGTATTTGCTTTCTATTGCATTTTAAAAGATCTTTGGAACTTATGAATTATGAAGTGATTTTCTATAAATGTCTTGCATGCTCTTGTTCTGTTTTTTTGAATGAGTTCTTGAAACATGTGCTTGAGTTGTCACATTAAGACAAAAGAGGGAGAATGAAAGCTTAAGGTTTGAGCGTTTTCTCATATGTTACACAAGTGGTTACTTGTGTTATATAGGGTGGATTCACTGAGTGGAAGCCGACATTTGTTTCTATGTGTTATGCAAGTGGTGACTTGTGTTACACATGGTGGATCTACTGAGAGGGAGCCGTTAGTCAAGGATAGAGACCCAAGAATCTAGGAGGACTGGCTAGGTGGCAAACAAGAAGATTTTGGAGAGACTCATGCTTATCACAAGATATACAGAGTTGAGAATATATAGGGGATTAGGCATTTCGACAAGGGTACGGTTTTAGAAAGAAAGATAATGAGAGCTAGAGGTTGTTTTAGACTGCATGTGCTTTGTGCAATTGGTGAGAGTTCTAACCATAGTGCAATTGAGTAGATTAAGAATTGGTCTGTCTCTTGTCGAGTGTGACGTTGAGTATATCAGATTAAACAGATCTAGGAAGATTGTTTAAGTAATTCTTAATATACAAGTTTCATTTTCCTTGGAAACTACTCTTGTTCCTTGTTATTGGTTCCTGCTCGATCTTTCAAATGGAACTATAGGTTTCACCCGTTCATGATCAAGCAGTGATACTTGAGAAGTGAGTAGGACCCGTGTGTTTATCTTAAAGGAACCAAGGTGGAAGATATGGTCTATGTATTTCTATACGTAGACAATATGTTGATTGCTTCAAAGCAGAAGAGTAAGATCCAAGGTCTAAAGGGTCAGTTAAGATCGAAGTTCAAAATGAAGGACTTGAAGTTGCAAGAGGAATCCTAGGGATGGATATAGTACGAGACAGAGCTAAAGGTTGTCTAATACTATCACAGAACGAGTATCTTTGTAAAGTTTTGAAGACATATGGTATGTGGGAATGTAAAGCAGTGAGTAAACTGCTTGGCCCACAATTTAAACCAGACTTGGCGTATGCAGTTGCCTTGTACATTACTCCAGTGTGGTGGGAAGCTTGATGTACGCCATGGTTGGATCCAAACCAGACTTGGCGTATGCAGTTTGCTTGGTGTGAAGATATAAGAGTCAACCTGAAGGAAACACTAGTTAACCTTCAAATGGATAATGAGATATGTGAAGAGAGTGTTGGGTTTGAACTTAACTTTCATGAAAGGCAAGGACTTCAAGATCAGGGGGTACTCTGACTCAGACTACGGCACATACAGAGATAGAAGCAGGTCTATTACTGGCTATGTTTATACGGTTGGTGGAAACACCATAAGCTGGAGGTCTTCATTGCAGAAAGTAGTTTTCCTATCAACAACAGAAGCAGAATATATGGTGTTATTAGATGCAATCAAAGAAGGTATATATGGCTAAAAGAAATTTGTGAGGAGCTAAGAATAAACAGTGGGTCATTCAAGGTAAATTGTGATTCACAGAGCGCAATTTATCTAGAAGAAACTTTTGTATATCGAGAGAGAACTAAACATATTGCGACAAAGTACAATTTCATCAGAGAAGTCATAGCAGACGGAGTAGTGGATGTCATCAAGATCCACACATAAGTGAATCCAATTGATATGTTGACGAAAGCATTACCTGGAAAGAAGTTTGACGGTTGCTTGGTGAAGCTGAGTTTCATTGAAGCTTGAGGAAGATTCAGATCTGGTCGTCTTTGGAACTGAGAAGACGGCGAAGGAAGAGAAGTCCTCTTGGAAGTCAGAGAGACGAGAAGTCTTAAGATCGGGAACAGATTGAGAAGTTGGAGACTTGAATTGAGGTCAAAAGAGCCTGAAGAACCGGGATAGGCGAAAGATAAGACCTGTAGCGTAGATTGTCGGAAGAACAAGCCACGTTCTCTCGAGAGTTGTATAGATTTTCTTTGTCGATGAAGAACTGGACACCAAGGTGGATATTATGGAGTGTGGTACTCGAGTCTTTCGCATAAGGTCTAATGGGCTATGGCCCATTGGCAAAACCTGCACCATAAAACGAGAAGTAAGTCAGATGGGCCTTAAAGTTAATGAAGCTCAAAAGGAGAAGAGATTTACCCAAAGTTGGTGTGGACGTGAGGCAGAGGATAGCACCTCTTTATAAGCTTTTAACAGACTTGAACGGCTTTATCTTCTTCTTCAATGAGTTGTTAAGGAGAGAGAGAATCCCCGATTGTTGTCTAGTGAGAGAAAGTGTGAAACCCGCATTTTCGAAATAACATAATAAATAATAATCTCCTGAAAATTCTATTTATTATTTTTCATAAATCATCTCAAAACACCATTACTTCAAATAAATATAAATAGTACGATAAATAACGATAATCAAAAATCCAAAAGTCTGAAATAGAAAGAAAATGAAAACACCCAAAAACACCAATTCGAAATGATCACTCCTGGTCGTCAGTATCACCTGAAAGGGGAACAAAGAGGGGGTGAGCAACAGGGGAGTCACTCAGTGAGGTATGGGATGCTAAACCGTAAACCACTGTCTCAATACATTGCACTACGACTATGTAGGCCTAGCTCTAGCATGAACAAACACGATGTCTAAAGCATCACACAAAACAGACAATGCAATGATAGCATAAGGCTAATCCATACACCCCGCATTCTCCTCATAAGGATATATATATAAAAATAACTCTATGTGCCGTTAGTACAAGAGTCCATCCTCGTACCCCGCAATCTCCTTTGCGCCGCTAGTACAAACGTCTTTGTACCCCACAATCTCCATACAATGTGCCGCTAGCATAGACGTCTATATGCCCCGCAATCTCCATACAATGCGCCGTTAACACAAACGTCTTTGTGTCCTGCAATATCTACAATGCGCCGTTAGCACAAATATTTTTGCGCCCCGCAATCTCATAACAATCGACTTATATTATATATTTATATAGAGCAGTTTTAACATCACACAATCCACTCAATCGTTGAATCTTCTAACATCCTATATCCGGTTTAACAAGCATAAAATAATAACAAACAAGACTTTCATGCAGACTCGATTCACAGAGACGAAGCATGTTTCGAAACTAGGCTTTCTATAATAGTAGTACTAAACTAGCAGGTGATTAAACAGAGTAGCCCTCACCTTAGCCACTGGCTGGAATGATCAATGGAAGATGGTCAACTAAGGTCAACTGGAACACGAGAGAATCAACGACTTAGAGTCTCAGGAATTAAAGTTTCCAATAGTAGATTTTTTCCTAAAAAGACAACTTCCCTAAAATGACAACTTTCCTAAAACAGCAACTTTCTTAAAATATAAATTTTCCTAAAATAGAAACTTTCCTAAAATAACAACTTTCCTAAAATAGAAACTTTCCTAAAATAGAAACTTTTAAAATAACAACTTTCCTAAAATAGAAACTTTTCTAAAATGGCAGGTTTCCTAAACTAGAAATTCTTCCAACTAGAACTTTCCAAGACTAAAAATAGGGAGGCGATAAACTTACCAGAATTCTAGCCCGAGAACTTGCCCAGAAACTCGTCCGGAAACTCGACCAAAAATCTCGCCGGACAATTACTTAGTGACTGGTCTTCGGATAACTCAACAACTTGTCACTCGCAAAGCACTGCTTTGACTTGATGAAAATAAAAGGGAAGGGTGAAGTTTATTATATAGGGGAAGGAAAGGGAGGTAGGTTTTCTAAACTTCCAATGTGGGACAAAGTAAAAAAAAACTATGGGTTTTTAATTACTAAGGCAAATGGGCCTATCTAGGTTCACGGTCGTTACAATTCTTCCCCACTTAACCAGAATTCGTCCCCGAATTCAAAAAGGAACCCAAGAAGAACTTCAACGGCTACGAAGGAAAGAAGAACACGATATGAGAAACAAATAAGATCTTCTCATGCAATAAAAAAATTAGAAATGCTAACGACTAACTCGATAGAACTAGAAGTGTCTTTTTTTTCAAAATTCCCAATCCCATAAAACATTTGAAAGTCATTGAAAACCGTTAAAACTGAGTCTCCATAGATCGCCATCCCGGGTCGGAGCCGGGACGGAACCCGCTCTGATACCAAATTATGAAACCCGCATTTTCGAAATAACATAATAAATAATAATCTCCTGAAAATTCCATTTATTATTTTTCATAAATCATCTCAAAACACCATTACTTCAAATAAATATAAATAGTACGATAAATAATGATAATCAAAAATCCAAAAGTCTGAAATAGAAAGAAAATGAAAACACCCAAAAACACCAATTCGAAATGATCACTCCTAGTCGTCAGTTACACCTGAAAGGGGAACAAAGAGGGGGTGAGCAACAGGGGAGTCACTCAGTGAGGTATGGGATGCTAAACCGTAAACCACTGTCTCAGTACATAGCACTACGACTATGTAGGCCTAGCTCTAGCATGAACAAACACGATGTCTAAAGCATCACACAAAACAGACAATGCAATGATAGCATAAGGCTAATTCATACACCCTGCATTCTCCTCATAAGGATATATATATATATATATATATATATATATATATAAATAACTCTATGCGCCGTTAGTACAAGAGTCCATCCTCGTACCCCGCAATCTCCTATGCGCCGCTAGTACAAACGTCTTTATACCCCGCAATCTCCATACAATGCGCCGCTAGCATAGACGTCTATATGCCCCGCAATCTCCATACAATGCACCGTTAACACAAACGTCTTTGTGTTCCGCAATCTCTACAATGTGCCGTTAGCACAAATATTTTTGCGCCCTGCAATCTCATAACAATCGACTTATATTATATATTTATATATAGCAGTTTTAATATCACACAATCCACTCAATCGTTGAATCTTCTAACATCATATATCCGGTTTAACAAGCATAAAATAATAACAAACAAGACTTTCATGCAGACTCGATTCACAGAGACGGAACATGTTTCGAAACTAGGCTTTCTATAATAGTAGTACTAAACCAGCACGTGATTAAACAGAGTAGCCCTCACCTTAGCCACTAGCTGGAATGATCCATGGAAGATGGTCAACTAAGGTCAACTGCAACACGAGAGAATCAACGACTTAGAGTCTCAGGAATTAAAGTTTCCAATAGTAGATTTTTTCCTAAAAAGACAACTTCCCTAAAATGGCAACTTCCCTAAAATAGCAACTTTCTTAAAATAGAAATTTTCCTAAAATAGAAACTTTCCTAAAATAACAACTTTCCTAAAATAGAAACTTTTAAAATAACAACTTTCCTAAAATAGAAACTTTTCTAAAATGGCAGGTTTCCTAAACTAGAAATTCTTCTAACTAGAACTTTCCAAGACTAAAAATAGGGAGGCGATAAACTTACCAGAATTCTTGCCCGAGAACTTGCCCAGAAACTCGTTCGGAAACTCGACCGAAAATCTCGCCGGACAATTACTTAGTGACTGGTCGTCGGATAACTCAACAACTTGTCACTCGCAAAGCACTGCTTTGACTTGATGAAAATAAATGGGAAGGGTGAAGTTTATTATATAGGGGAAGGAAAGGGAGGTAGGTTTTCTAAACTTCTAATGTGGGACAAAGTAAAAAAAAGCTATGGGTTATTAAGGCAAATGGGCCTATCTAGGTTCACGGTCGTTATAGAAAGCTTGTAAACTCTAGTGATAGTGAATTTTGGGTGCGATCCCGAAGGAGATGTACCTCGTCTATTGACAGAGAACTCTAAAACGTCTTGTGTGTCTTTACTTATTTTCTTGCTCTTCCTTTCGTTTCTTGATCGTTTGTTCTTAGGCGTCGCGAACCTAAAACACACGAGAGATATACTGTGAGTAAGAAAGTTATAGAGAAACTAATAGATCGAGTAGAATCAGCAGAGATTCTTTAACCCAATGAATTTCTCAAGCAATGCGAGGTGATGCATTTCAAGTCTGGAACTGGTTCGCTTGCCTATGTTGTGGGGTCTAAAGTCATGGATATGTGGAAATCTTATAGAAATGAGGCATTAAAGGTTGATATTACAGATGAAAGCAAAGAAGCAGCTTGTATAAATGATAATGATACTACTGAAAATCATCATAATGGTTGGAGTAATAATGGTACTGATACACCTCATATACACAGTAGGGAGAGTTCTAGCGAGTCTGTTAATTTAGTAAGCTGTAGAGAAAGTCCTGAAAGCGTAGTGCACAACACCTCCTCTTTGTATATGCTTCTAGTCCCTATGGCTTTGCTTCACCAGACGGTTACTTTCACTTCCCCTCGCTGCTGGTTACAGATTCTGTGGCAAGCATTCATGTTGGCGATCAGAATCGATGAGGCAGCCATTATTGGAGTATAGTTTTGTAAGGAGTCTAGTGATTGAGAAGGAAAAACTGACGAATCAGACTTAGGTAAGAACCTTTATTTATATGTGTAGATGAGCAAGGAAAGAGTCCGATGATGAGGGATAGTGGGAGGAGTGGGTCGGTGGTATTAAAGCCTGTGTAAATGAAGATTATTGAATGCAACGTATTATTGTTACCGTGTCATCAAATCTAGAAGAAGGAATATAGATCGACAATGCAGCGGCCACTTCGTTGAGGAGGAGATGAAGCTAAGATGAGTTGGTTTATCCATTTAACGATTGGCTTTAGGTTTTATGGTCTATGTCTAAAATAAAAAACCTTTGTGATTGTGAGACATGCATAAGAGCCCACTTATAAAGACGAAATCGTTAAACATCCAAATAATGTGCATGCCACGTATCACTGCTAGGAGAAACTATTTAATAATGTGGCTTCCTCTAGAGGGAAGGAAGTCTACTTTATCTATATAGATTTCCAGTTCGTAAACATTTATGAACTGTTTTCTAATTAACTTATAATCTTGATCCTTGATTTCGATATGACAGATTTTAGTCACAATGATTCACAACACACTTAGATGTTTATATTTGATTATATATCATAATTTGACAAGTGACATAATTTGAAAACTTATTTAATTTTTATGTCGCTAGTCCCATATAATTTATTATTCTCTTTTGTAGTGGATTCGTCTGTTATTTGGTTTGAGATTTTGTTATCGTGCACGAATAGAAAGCTAAAGCTATGAACACGACGAGATGTTATCCAGTTCGGATGCAAAACCATAATCCTACGTCTGGCCTAGGATATCTCGGAATTCACTAAGCTCAGTGAATCAACGCCGCCGTATCCCTCACCGGAAACCCCAAGAACAGTCACTCACCACCCGTAGTACTCTGTTTCTCTTTGTTTCCCTATATCTATCGCTTTTCTCTCTCACCGTGTTTCCCAGAAAGATTCTCTCACTCCCTCACAATGAAAACAACTTGTCACACACCGAAGATAACAACCTCTAACGGCCTCTTCGTGTGGACCCCTCTCGTAACAACCTGTTTTCGAAAAAAGAAAACAGAGAAGAAGACACATACGGCGACGTTTTACAATTAGACTTAAACCGACTTATAAACCGAAATCTAATGTCTAATAATCAGTACCGATATCAGAACCGAAACCTTCTGAATCTCATGGTGTCTTTCAACCAATACTCGACAAACTCCACCTTGGTTTAAAGACCACCATGCTGAGCTTAGCAACTTCCATCCTCGAGTTCCTCTGCATATTACGCAGAGACTCCAAGTAGGCTTAACAGGTTTCTACACCTACCTACCGGGAGTACCTTGGTGAACACGTCTTCAGGGTTTTCACTTGTATGCACTTTCAACACCTGCAACACACCATTCTCAACATTCTCTCTCAGAAAACCAAGTTTTGTAGCCATGTGCTTCGTCCTCTCATGATGAACATTGTTTTTAGCCAATGCCAACGCACTTTGTGAGTCACAAAACAACTCGACAAACTTCTGTGTATACCCAAACTCTGCACTTAAACCTCTCATCCAAATAGCTTCCTTGCCAGCTTCAGTCATGGACAAATACTCAGCCTCTGTAGTTGATAGAGCAACAACCTTTTGCAAACTAGACTTCCAACTCACTGTACTCCCTCCAGATAGAAACGTGTACCCTGAGATGGATCTGCGCTTATCCAAATCTCCTGCATAATCCGAGTCACAGAACCCATAAACTTTGAACTCTGAGCCTCTCTTGAAAGTTAAACACATTTCAGTGCTTCCTCTTATGTATCTCAAGATCCATTTCACTGCTTCCCAATGTTCTTTCAGAGGATTGCTCATGAACCTACTCACAAGACCAACAGCATAAGCAAGATCAGGTCTCGTGCCTATCATCCCGTACATTAAACTCCCAACAGCATTGCAGTAAGGTACAGTCTCATCACAACATTCACCAGACTCTTGATCCTTCTCGGTTGCTGCTTTAAGCTTGAAATGACTCCCTATAGGAGTGTTTACCGGTTTGGCATTCTCCATCTTGTAAGTCTTTAAGACCTTCTCCATATAATCAGCCTGAGACAGTTTCAGAGTACCATGTAGCATGTCTCTTATAATGTCAATTCCCAGTATCTTCCTTGCTGCCCCTAAGTCTTTCATTTCAAACCGAGAACTCAACTGATCTTTCAATTTCTTGATCTGATCATCATTTTTGCATGCCACCAACATATCGTCAACATACAAGAGCAGGTAAATGTTGCCTTCGCCTGTGTGCTTGCAGTACACACACTGATCATGAGAACTCCTTAAGAATCCAACATCTCTCATGAACTGATCAAATTTTTGATTCCATTGTCTCGGATTTTGTTTTAACCCATACAGTGACTTCTTCAACAAGCACACCCAGTCTTCCTTTCCCTTTACTTCATAACCCTCAGGTTGGCTCATGTATATCTCTTCCTCAAGATCTCCGTGTAGAAAAGCTGTCTTCACATCCAGTTGTTCAAGTTCTAGATCTTCGTGCACAACAACAGACATCAAGTACCTTATTGATACATGTTTGACAACTGGTGAGAAGATTTCATTTTAATCTACTCCTTCCTTTTGAGCATACCCTTTGGCTACTAAGCGAGATTTATATCTTGGCTCTTCTACTCCAGGGATACCATGTTTTCGTTTATATATCCACTTGCAGCCAATCACTTGTCTCCCCTTAGGCCTTTTCACTAAGTCCCAAGTATGATTCTTCTTTAAAGACTCCATCTCTTCATCGGATGCCATGATCCACTTCTTCTTCTGTGGATCTCTCATGGCAGACTCATAGTCACTTGGCTCTACACAATCACCATCTTCAGATACGTACATTGCCATGTACACGTAATCATCAAGCTTCTTAGGATGCTTAATTTCCCTTCGCATTCTATCTCTGGCAAGTTGATAGGTTTCAAGTCCTTGGTTATCCGACACTTCTTCATTCTCAGAAACACTTTCTATAGTTTCTTCTCCCGTTCGAGTTTCTGATGTAAAATTTCCACCAGAGTTGATGTTCTACTCACTTTCAGAAAGAGCCACGTCCAGGAAGGTAATATTATTTTCCTTTTGATCAACTGAAACGTCTACCAAATCTTTGTAGAGTTCTGTTTCTTTGAATGATACATTCCTGCTCACAATAGCTCTTTTGTCATCGAAATCCTCCAGGATATCCAATGAAGATCCCTTTCTTAGCTCTGGGTTGTAACTTCCCATCATCTGAGTGATAGTAACACACGCATCCAAACCGTCTCAGATGATCCAACTTTGGAACTTCTTTAGCCCACATCTCTTCTGGGACCTTATCATCAATTGCAGCAGATGGGGACCGGTTTATAACATAGACAGCAGTGTTTACAGCCTCTGCCCAAAACACCTTCGGTAAACCACTCTCATTCAGGATACTTTTTACTCTTTCCAGTATGGTTCTATTCATTCTCTCTACAACACCATTCTGTTGTGGGGTGTAAGGGATAGTTCTATGTCTTCCAACTCCATTTCTAGAACAGAAATCATCAAACTCCTTGTTGCAGAATTCCAAACCGTTGACAGTCCTGAGTTTCTTTACTTTCAAACCAGTTTGATTCTCAACCAACAACTTCCATTCTACAAACTTCTCAAACGCTTGATCTTTTGTTTTCAAGAAAAACACCCAGACCTTTCTTGAGTATTCATCTATTAGACTCAAGAAATAATGACACTTTCCAAGAGATTCCGGAACTGATGGTAATCCCCAAAGATCTGCGTGGATGTAGTTAAGACATGTTTCACTGGAGTGTTTACCAGTATTGAAACTGACTCGATGTGCCTTTCCAAGAATACAGCTTTCACAAAACTTGATCTTTGATATCTTACTTCTGTCCAGGTATCCCTTTCTCACCAAAGTGTCCATTCCCTTCTGACTTATATGTCCTAGCCTACTATGCCATAGGTCAGACTCATCTTGAACACTTGCCGCGTTTACTTCCCCAGTATACCCACTTCCTTGCAAGTAATACAGATTTCCTTCTCTCTTGGCTTTGAGTACAGTCCTGCAACCTTTCTTTACCCTGAGAACTCCATTTTCAGACACGAATATACAGCCATTACTTTCAAGTGCGCCAAGTGAGATCAGGTTTCTTGAGAAGTTAGGAACGTATCTCACATCTTTAACCGAGATGAACCGACCATCAGAGGTTTTCAGAATTATTGTACAAATACCCTCAATCGATGACAAACTGTTGTTTGCCATTCTTATTGAGCCTCCAGTATACTCATTTAGCTCAGTGAACCAGTCCTTCCTTGGAGTCATGTGGCATGTGCATCCAGTATCCAGGATCCATATTTCATTAAAATCCATTGTGGTTACCATATTTGCTTCTGTAACCACTAGAGACTCAATGAAGTCAACTCCAGTTACTGTAGACGATTCACCTGATTCAAATGATCTCTCCTTCCCTTTCTGGACAGTTCGCTTGGGACAATTTCTTTTGAAATGACCTTCCCCACCACACACCCAACACGCAGGACGACTCCCTTTTCCTTTAGACTTTGACCTTGACTTCCCCTTGTATTTTCCTTGATATGATTCACGCCTGGTACTTCTTCCTCTAGATTGAGAGTCTGAGTACAAGACTTCACCATGATTCTTGTTCCCTTTACCATTTACACTGAACTCCAATTGCTTTGAATGAATCGAGTTCATTACCTCATCCATGGTCACAGTGTCTTTACCATATCTGAGTGTATCCCTCAGTTGATCGAACTGTTTAGGCAACGACATCAACAACAATATTGCTTGATCCTCATCCGAAACTTCAACCATCACATTCCCAAGATCAGATATGATCCTTAGGAATTCATCAATGTTGCTTTCTATAGACATAGACTCATTCATTCTATATCCATAGAGTCTCTGCTTCAGATACATTCGGTTTGGTAGAGACAATGACACGTACTGAGCATCTAGGATCTTAAGCATACCAGCAGCAGACTTTTCCTTAACAATCTTCCTTAAGATCTTATCAGTAACATTCATAATGATTGTACTCCGTACCTTCCGTTGTTTCTCTGCAATCGATGGATCTGCCTTTTTAGTTGAGTCAGAGTCTGATTCCTCGTCCTTTGCAGTTGAGTCCTTCGATTTTGGATCCGTCTTCTTTAGTTCTTCCTCTTGAAGCAATAGAGCTTCGGTAAGACCTTGAAGATCAAGATTCTCCAGCAATCTTTCCTTCCACATGTTGTAATCAATCACTCCATCGAACTTCTCCATCTCAATTTTCGCGGAAGACATTGAGACTTCGATTTGATTACATGATTCCTCCAGTAATACTTTGATCTCTCCCAAATAACAGAGAACCTGGCTCTGATACCACTTGTAGTGGATTCGTCTGTTATTTGGTTTGAGATTTTGTTATCGTACACGAATAGAAAGCTAAAGCTATGAACACGACGAGATGTTATCCAGTTCGGATGCAAAACCGCAATCCTATGTCTGGCCGAGGATATCTCGGAATTCACTAAGCTCAGTGAATCAACGCCGCCGTATCCCTCACTGGAAACCCCAAGAACAGTCACTCACCACCCATAGTACTCTGTTTCTCTTTGTTTCCCTCTCTCTATCGCTTTTCTCTCTCACCGTGTTTCCCAGAAAGATTCTCTCACTCCCTCACAATGAAAACAACTTGTCACACACCGAAGATAACAACCTCTAACGGCCTCTTCGTGTGGACCCCTCTCGTAACAACCTGTTTTCGAAAAAAGAAAACATAGAAGAAGACACATACGGCGACGTTTTACAATTAGACTTAAACCGACTTCTAATCCGAAATCTAATGTCTAATAATCAGTACCGATATCAGGACCGAAACCTTCTGAATCTCATGGTGTCTTTCAACCAATACTCGACATCTTTGTTTCATTAAAAATAGCACTTGAGAGTTTTTTTCACATATATTAAAGATTTTTTTTGTTTATTAATAAATTATGTAAAAAGTATGTTATAATCTATGTTAAGTACTTATTTTCACTAATCAATATATTAAACAATCAAGTTAAAATTGAATTTTTATTTATTCTACATTAAAATATGAGACGACATTCTTTGTAAAACAAAAATTAAATTATAAATATAATAAGAATTTTGTTGTCAGTATACAAAACATCTATTCTATTAAAGCAGAATCTCTACTAGAATTCTGTCTTTAAATTTTTAAGTTATTTATATTGTTATGCCATTTTTTTATTTAAGTTTTTAAATTACCTTTTCCATTATTCTCTTTTTAGGTTTAATTAATGCTTCTTTAATAGTTTAGTCACGTTTAAGAACATGTATATTCAGTTAAAAACGTCGACCATTATATAATAATGTGAATACATACGTGAACCATCTTTATCTATATAATAATGTGAATACAAAATGTGAACCAACCCATATACACAGATTTATTATCGGATCCTAAACCAACTTTTAATCTCTTTTTATAGAAACATTTGTTTTGTTGGTTGTTCTATTCCGGTCTGGCTTTCAAGACCACCTCAAGTTTGAGTAATAGAATGGCCGTTTGGGAAAAAAAAAGAAAAAACAAACCAACTTTTAATATTTTTCACATCTACATGGTACAAGAAGTTATATTATATACAAAAATTTATTATGATATAACAAAACGTTATTGTATTTTATTGTAATTCCTAACTGAGGAATATAACCCCAAAACGAAAAACCTAAACAATGTTTCTTTTGTTGTGGGAGGATGTGTATTATTCTCATTCATATCTCTCTATTTATACATGGAGTAGACCGTCATATAGATCTAGATAAACACTATCTCGAAGACAGAGATAACTACAAGGAATGAGATAACTATTATCGTCAACCATCTAGATAATCCTTAACACTCCCCCTTGATTGACGCATCTGGTTCAGGGATTGTTACATGCTTTGGATGTTGCCTCATTAAAACCTCTCCTGGTAAACCCAAAACCCAATGTGGTAAAAAAGGAAGCCAGGACAGGAAAAAGAGTACAACACATGTAACTCCCCCTAATGAATGCACCACTGTAGATGACGCATTCATATCTGGTGTCTGAGCTTCCGGAACGTCGAGGTTGCCTATGACTTGAAGATGATCAGTTGGATTTCCCTTGAATGAACTTGTAACTCTTGGACGTCTTTATGTCTTCTGGAACTTCATTAAGATGTGGTCATGACGTACATATTTGCTGCTGATCACTCTGTGTCTTAGTTGGACGGATGGCACTCGACCGGTACTCAGATGGACTTTTAATCTGCGATTAAATCTTACTCGCAGGTTCTTTCATGTCCCACGGATCTTCTAGTCTCATGGCTTAGCCATTACGTGGACATTTCAATATATATTGAGTCATTGAACCAAACACATACGAACCACTTTGTTTCATGTCTTTTGTTCATTCAGACATTTATCACTTCGTATGTACCAATGGCTTTATCCATTGTAGCCAATCTTTGATCACAAGGAATCCATACATCTTTTATATGCTTACATGGACTGATCTGAATTGTTCTTATAGAACTTTTCTGCTAAGCTTTACTTAGTCTATGCAGCTGCATTGTTTCATTTTAGAGAATTTCTTTCTCATCTTTCTTATCTCTTTTGTGGTACCTTTAATCTTTGTTTATCCAGTGAACCATATGCTACTTTTACATACTTTAATCTATGACCAGACTTTGTCAAATTAGTAGCCTCCACCACATTGGAGTATATCTCTTTATAAACTTTTCTTAATCTCTGTGAGTATCCTTGTGTTATCAAGCCATGCTTGAATGTTCTATTATCTCATGATTTTCTCACAAGAACTTTTATTCATCACTGGTTTGTCTGATGGCGTTTCTATGTGGCCAATACGCCCATCACTCTTTATTTATATTCTACCCCCACGGTTTCTTTTTATCTTTATGAGTACTCTTACGTGGGTTCATGATCCTCGCATATATCTCTATGGTCAAGTGCTACTTATCTTGCGCATTTTTATATCATTGGTATCGATACCCTTTCTGCGTTCCATTATATTCCAGACATGATCCAATTGGTTTGAGATCTTGTTATCTAGGACCTTTAATACCTAGCAGCTTGGCGTCCCAAGCTACATGGTCTGGTACCTTAGATGTTTGAGTCGGCCGACCTTATTTCTATGTCTGGTCTGGTTTCCTTATTAACCTTGGATTTCATATTTTATGCACCTTTTCTCTTTTCCGAGGTTCCTTTTCTTATGGAACATATTGGTCTATCTCTTATAGACTCTGTAGCAACTTGGTTGTGTCTCTTCTAGGACATCAAATTCGTTTGGTGCTAAGCTGGTATGACCTTTTTCTTTTCATTTCTCGGGTCTATGTGTCTGGCATCTAATTTAGCTAGCTTTGCATAATCTTTTCTTTCTTTAGACGTCTTAAATCTCATTCTCTGGTACGAGGATCTTGCCAAGACAATGATGGTCAATACCATTCTCTTTTTCTTATCATATCCAGCTTATATCTTTCTCCTTCTGATGTTGGATAGGAGGATTCATAATCATGCAATCCGTGTACCTAGCCACAATCTGATCACCCATATTTGGCTCAAGGTTTCTTTAATACTCGTGGAGAAAGACATACTTATCCAACATATATTCCCAATCCTCTTCAAAGGTTCCATCTTAGACGGCACATATGTCTGTGGTGGTTTGTTTAATAAAAATCTCAAGATGGTATATGTCTGGCTTTATGACCCGTATTCAATCTGAGATGGGAATATCTATGCTCACTTATATGGCATGATGCATACATTGCATTGTACATGTAAATTCATAATGTCCCTAAGCATTAGGCTGGACTTGGGTGATTTATCACCAAGAGAACCTGAATCTCTAAGCCTTTTATGACATGGTTACAACCCATGTTACGCGAATTTTCTTGTATGGTCATGTATCACTGGGTTTAATCCTCACTCCCCCTCATGAACATACTTATTTTTCGTGATGCTTAGGACAATAAAGCCTAATGAGTTTCCCTTGTGTGCATGTTACACAACGTGAGATCTAATGGGATAACTCTGGTGCCTTTGCAATAGCAATCAAGTTTTTAGACATGGATGGCTAATCCAGTCATGCCATTAAGTGTAATTTCGTGGGTATACCAATTTGGGTATCCATGGCTCTTTTTGCCTCTTAACATACTGATCCTTAGCATAGTTTAGATCAGTAGAGTACATAAGTATAGTTCTGGGCGGTTTTTATTTCAAATCTTTCGTAGGAATCCTATTTTTTCCTTTCTTACCCATTGTTTCTCATTTGGGGAAACCATTTATACTTAATCTTTATAATTCAATGGGTCTCATGGGTGAATATAGATCATTTGGATCTCTCTAGCCCTTTAGGCATTGCCTTGGCCATAGTTCTTTTAACTAGGCAACTATACTCTTTAATCTTTTGTACTCATCTTTATAAAATAAGAATCATATAATTATAATATAGATTTTATGATTTTTTTTTTTGAAATTTTTTTCGAATTTTTTTCAAAATGATTTTCAATTTTTTTTCTCTGAAAATTTTCCTTTTTCGATTTTTTTTCATAATGATTTTCGATTTTTTTTTTCGAAAATTTTTCTTTTTCGAAAAATTTTTTTCATAGTGATTTTCGTTTTTTTTTTCGAATTTTTTCAAAAAAAATTTCAAAAAATTTTTCTTTTTCGAATTTGTTTTTCAAAATGATTTTCGATTTTTTTTTTTCGAAAATTATCCTTGGATTTCTTGGATTCTTCAGCTTTTTCAGGAAGTCTCATCTCACTGTTTCTATACTCAGTAATATCTTTTCATAACTTTATCATATTCCCTGATAGTCTCTTTAATACGCTGCTTTCTCAGCTTCTCTTTCAACAGGTATGACAAAAGGTCATTATAGGTTTTGAATCTCTTAGTAATATGTGAGATCAATTTATCATGTCGGTGGAATGTGGAATAGGTCTTATACAGTAAGTCCTCCTCTGTTACCACTTCACCACATAGTTCAAAGACTATAAGCGATTTTCATTAGAGCAGAATCATATTTGTCCACAGACTCAAAGTCTTGGAACTTGAGGATTTTCAAGTCAAACATGGCCTTATGCCATAATATCATTGAATTTCTGGTTTTTAATCTCGCCCAGAGGTCACAAGGATCCTCAATATTTTGGCACAGATTTCTCAGATTCTCAGTGAGATGATAGCGCATAATAATTTTTTTATGGCTCTTTTCTTTTCACTCTCAGTTGCTTTATTACTATCAAAAATACATCTCCCGAGTCCTTGACTTCAGGGCAACTGTAGTGTTCATTACCCATTCTACATAATTATCTCCATAGAGATTTAGGCTAGTATAATCCAATGGCTCGAATTTCCACATCTGAAATTATATAATTTATAAGTTTTATGATTTCAAAACTTATGTTGGTTGGTCAAGACATATAGCTCGAATAAATATGAATTCAATTACATAATCAATCAAGAAATGAATTCTCGATTATAAACTCATTCATATTTAATTTTTATAATTTAAAAATATATAATATCTCTTTCATATATATTATATATAGTTTTTTTAATGTATATAAATATGCGGATATATATTTTCTTTATATATATAGAGATCTCTTTTTTTTCTTTATATATATACGTATACTTTATATATATATATATATTTATATATATGGTTTTTATTGTTATATATGCGGATATATATCTTTATATGTTTTAGATATATATGGCTTTATGTATATATCTTAATATTCGGTTTTAGATATATATGTATATACAACTTATAAGTAAAACCCTAAATAATATGGCTAGGGTTTATAAAACTTGTAACGCAAGTATGCGGTTATACCAAATCTATACGAGTATGGTCTTAGCATTTTTTCATGCGATTCAAAACTATAGCATATATAATATATATGAGTGTTCTCGGATCCGAAAAACAAGTATGTTCATGCACTAATGAACTCGTATGTCTTTGGATCTTTCATCAAACGAATGAGACTATAGCAAGAGGACATCAGATTGATTAAATAGTGCATACGGCTAGAGTAAAATAGTATACGGCTTGAGTAAAAATAGTATATGGCTTGAGTAAAATAGTATACGTCTTCTTTTATTTTTATGTTTTTAGGTCCATACCATATGCAGATTGCATATGATTCAAGTTCTATAGATTTTTTTTAAGGTTATTTTTTATAGATCTATGTTTTCTGGTTTAGATCTTTACCTTATGGTTTGATGTGTAGAAAACTGGACCACCATGAGAAAGATCCTAGAGTTGTTCCTCATGAACTACAAGCTTCCAATCCATAAGCTTACTTTGTTCAAGCTGATATCAAGTTTGTAAGCTAAGCAAGATTACATATCATCCAAAGTTCATGAAAAATTTAGGGTTTATGAGAAAACTTAGCTTTTGAAATCGTATGCAGTTTTCAAAGCTTGATGGCGTTCACTGTAATCGTGCGTGAGGGCGCGTCACTGATCAGATCGGCAAACCGTTTTCACAGACTTCTTCTTTTCGTCCGGGGCTTCAATTTGATATATTACACGTTTTCTGAGTCCACAAGGTTAGAGAGAACGAACTGTTTGAAGTTCGCCGTTGATGGAAGGAGAGATTGGGTTTTAGGTAAGTCGGCGGCGCGTTTTGTAATTGAGATTGAGAAAGCGTCAGAGATCAGATCGTCGAGCCGTCTGCGGCAACAGATTCCTCTCATCTTGGGATTCAATTTGGTATGTGGATCGTCATCTGTCTCCATGGGGTTTGGGAGTTACAACGGTTTGAGTTTGAGCCAGAATTAGGGTTTATGTGGATCTGGCGGCGCGAACTAAAACAGGTCGTGAGGGCGCGTCTGAGATCGGATTGACGAGCCGTCTGGACCTACAGATTCTTCTCGTCGAGAGATTCGATTTGATATATTACACGTTTTCTGTGTCTATACGGTTTGAGAGAACGACCTTTTTGAAGTTCGGCGGTAGATTAGGGTTTTTTGGTTTTTAGCTTTTAGGGTAGGGACTATCGTGCTGATAACGTGTTGTGGAAGGATGTGTATTATTCTCATTCATATCTCTATATTTATACATGGAGTAGACCGTCATATAGATCTAGATAAACACTATCTCGAAGACAGAGATAACTACAAGGAATGAGATAACTATTATCGTCAACCATCTAGATAATCCTTAACATCTTTTTAATTAAAATCACACCATATATCCTCATCTTTCTTTACAATAATGGTTTGTGAAATATTAAAATCGATGCACAACAAACGAGTTCCGATTAATATTTTACAATCTTATTTGAATTGATTACAAAAATATTATAGCACGAACAAGCCAATTAGATTTGTTTGTTCCTAAACTATCTCTTAAATTAACAAAACAACTAGATTCTAACCCGCCGTTGAAATGGTGGGTATATTTTTTGTATATTAAAAATTATATATAATCATAAATTAGGAGATCATTGTTGTAGATATCATCTTTTAAAATAGGAAAATAAAATAAGTTATTAAAGGTGGTTTAGATGCAGTTATTAAAATTTAAATCTTTTTCAAGAAATCAGTTTAGTTACAAAATATATATGTATAGATGCAATAAAATTCAGTTTAATTTGGACACAACATATGTCAACAGGGCATAACCCTGTTTTAATAAAATAGATAACAAATAATCAATGAAAAATATTAACAAATTTCACATGATTTTCTACTCATGTACTCATTAACGGTTTCCTACTCTTATAATCATTAATGTTTATAGATGTCAAAAAAAATCATTAAACGATTGTATTATATATTTAAGATTTTCCTCCTAGGATTTTACCCAAAACCATGTCACTCCTAAATTTATACATAGCATAATTAATTAGTATAAAAACAATTAATTTAGGAACCTAAAACTAAAAATAATAATTAATCATGGTATAATCTCTCTCCTTTATCATTTTATTTTTAAAGAGTGCCACTATATTTATTATCCTAAAATATATTTGTACCAACTTTCTGAAAACGTATTCATTATAAATTCTTATATCATAATCTTGAGAATATTATTGTTTACAATGTAGATTTTTTTTGATAAATAATAAATTAAACATTATCTATATTTTTATTAAATTAAAAACAAAAATTATTAAGTTTAAAATATTTAAAAATAAAAATTTAGTACATAAAGTTGATATTATAAATATGTCATAAGTACCAGAATATGTAAACAAATATTTTAACAAATAATCTATTAATGTGTATAGAATCCTTTAATTAACCATAAATTGTTTTTGGAAATTTGTCAAAAAAATATATTTTTTCAGCCAAATATTATCAAATATATTTTTATCATTAAAAATTATATTCAGTTTAAAAATATTATAAAATATTTAAAAATAAATTAGGACGAGTATAAATAGACAAATTATACTTTTTGATTCTCATATATGTATATTTATATAGAACTTTTGATAAATTCAGAAAATTAAGAATATTAATAAGTTATATATGTTAATACATGCTATATATGAGTTATATATGTATCGTTGAATCTATATGCATTGATCACGAATCTGGGTTAGATATGAAATACTGAATAAAACTTAAATATTATAATAAAATAATTTTAAATTTTTTTTCTAGTAAAATGCTATAGATTCATGAATATTTTATCAAAAATTATCAACAAAATATATCCGCGTTTTTAAAGAATGGATCAAAATCTAGTTAAAAATTTAAGATGATGGCTTTTTAGGAAAAAGAAAAATTAAGATGATGGACAACGGACAAAGCACAGGCACTTGGTTGCCATGCAACTAGTCGTTATTCGATGTTTTCCCCGCGTATGCTTCTTACACGTTGATAAACAATCTGACTTTACACATTTTCCAGGTTTTTGGTTATCTAGAATTACCATACACAAATGTACTTCTCTTTGACTCCCCTGCCCTATGTTCCCCGTCGCCCCGGCCACTGTTATGTATAACATATGAATCTCAGTTTATGTAATGAAAATAACAGTAACGTTGTTTTTTTGAAACTTACAATAACAGTAATGGTAGTATGTAAAAGTAAATGTTTCGAGATTTTTTTACATATTAATAAAATATAATAAACAATAATTATTTATTATTAAAAGCCACTGGTTATTTTTAGACATACAAATAATTGTAACTAATCTGATATAAAATTTACATGTAAAATGATAGATCATTGTTATTTCTTACACAGAAAGTTATAGCTTTACGTGTTAATTTACTCAGGACAAAACGAAACTGAAGTAGAAAAAAAAAGAGAGTTTTTTTAATCAAATTAGACAAAAATCATTTGACCAAAATAACAATCTTACTTCATAATACAGTAAGACCATATATGTGTCGATAAACTATTGCAATTCAATTTTATAGGTCTAGTATGGACATTTCATATAAGAAATGAATCCAAAATTATGCAATTTCAGTGTGAAGTAAACTATAACAAAATATCTGTACTACCTTAGCATATTAATTAATGAAGTAATATGCTGTAGCAAAAAAAAACAGAAATAAAAAATCAAAAATATTCTTTTTAGGAACAAATTTAATATATAGCAAAAATCATAAACACAAACACAAACCTAGTACAAGAATGGCGAGAATACTCAGAACATCAAACGGAAATATAAATGTTTTTTTCATCCTTAATGATATATAAGAGTTGATTGTGATTCTTTTATCATAAAGTTGATTTTGTTTCAAGAATAAAAAGGAAAAAGGAAAGAAAGTATATGTATACTTGAGAAGTGTAATGTATCCCATGTGATGATATAACTATTTAAAGCTATATATCTCCTTTCATTTCGATTAAGAGAGATGTGGTTTTGCATAATTCTAGATTTCTGTTTTATTTATTTGATGTGTTAATGCATTAGACTCGCTCATGTTCTAATTTTCGCATCCAAAAATAGAATAAAAATTTACAAAATAGATATCTAGTTCATTACATATTTTTGGGTAAAAATCAAGAAATGAGAATTTGGTTTATATGATGTCAAAAAAAATAATTTGGTTTATATAAAGAAATACTATTAATAAGAAAACAGTTGACATCCTATCTTATTATAGATAAAAAGAGAAGTCTATTGAGTGAATTATGTTTATGTGTCATTCATATACTGTTATGTGAGATTTCAGAAAATCTGTATTAATTTGTTTGGATGTTAGTTTTATTTTTATTCATCAAGTATATAAAAATCCCAAGAACCAACTAAATTAAATAGCCAATCAACCAAATTTGTTTTTCTCAAATGACTATTTTTATTACTCAAACTTAAATTATAGTATACATAATATAAATTAAAATTATAGTACACGTTATATCAACCAATGTATGTTGTAGGGTTTATGAAATTCTTCACTTGCCGAAGTATCTGATGATAGAGAGGCTACATAGCAAAATACTTTTTGGATTGAAAAAGATGTGGCTGCATTCACTGTTGAGGTTCCATTTTGTCACAATGTTTATCTGGAGAGTGCTAGTGATGTTGAAGAACTATATGATCAGATGAAGGTGAAGAAACAAAAAAGAAAGTAACTCCAGACTGTGACAGAGTGAGAAGAAGCGACGTAAACATGTTTGAAGGGCTAACGTTCTTAATTAGAGTGGTATTTTTGACTATGCTCTGAAGACAAACTACAATTTGAAATAGTATAGCTATGACAAAACCAAGCTTAGATATTGTTGTGTAGGAAGAAATGGAGATTCATAGTGTGAATGGCGGACCTACTGCTCTATTAAGGGAGAATTTAAGATGGCAAGTTAGAGTATTAAGGAATGAGCATAGTTATGTTCCTAATGGAGAATGCAAGATGCTTAAGATCTCGATTGTAGCTAGGTTGTGTGTGGATAAGATAAAAGAGAAAGAAAATTATTTTATGTGTAAGAAAATAGATGAACTCACTTAGGAGAGATGGAAGAACATTATATCAAGACCTTAGCTGTTAAAAACAAAGCATTGAGGTGGGTTGCTCGTCTTCGAAACTGCTGAGATGAAATCCTATTGTATATTAAAATAAAAATCACTTAAATGAACTTTAGTTATGTATCTCTTTCAGAATATTAGTCTTAATTTTGACTAGTTGTTATTTGTTTCTGTAAGATCTAGAACAGATAGAAACCTTTAAAATTCTTCTTATTAAGAATCATTTAAGCAAACCAAGCAGTTCTACTTAATCATATTTCTGTGACTTCACTCACACGTGAATCACGACTAACCAATTCTTAATCTAAACATTTTTAGACAAAAGTCTTGAAACCCTAGTTGTGCCTCCTTGCTATTTTTTCTTCCAAAAAGTGCACATTTGCTCATTCGCTAACTTTGCATTTATACCTCTCAATCCCCAAGATACACAATCTCTTCTTTTCATATTTCCGCATTACACTTGATCTCCAAATCCACATTCCTTGTTATCCAAGTCAGCATATTCTTTTATTGTGCCGGCCCACCAGTTTCAGTCGAACCGAACCAATACACCTTCTTCGCACTCAAACCAAACTAATGCAGTATGCCCCTTTGGTTCCTTTCAACAATCTCTCCCTTTTTACTTGCTCAAGTCATCTTCTTCTTAGTTTCCAGTTATGTCCTGCTCCCGAAATATCTGAAATATCCTGCACAAGATAAACAAATACACACACTAGTAGCAGCTCGTCAATGGGTAGTTTAATTTGAGCCTTAGACATAAGTCATAATAAAAACAGAAGATAGATTGCTCATGGCACAATGTCTGAAACAATTAATCATAAGAAAAACGAAAACACACAGCAAACATAGCAAACACCCTCGTTCATCTCTCCCTGAATAAGTGACTGAGCATGCAAAACTCAACAATTATGTCTGGAAGTTCTTCGGAAACCCGACATACTGATCATCATCAAGCATCCCTCGAACATCATGTTGGTGTGACAAGACCCGATGAATGAGACTTAGAAAAACAATATCCGGTGTATATGTTAATTCAAAGTCAACATAAGACATTTGAGAGAAAGCCAATTCGCCGAAGTCGACAGATATCCTCATTGCTAGTGCTCCTAAGAGGTTGATACGCAGTTGGATCAACTCTTCGCTCTCATCACCTTGAACCCAGTTAGTTTTGGCAGATTTCATACACTTGCATGTAGACCGGACAGAGATCTGTCAGCTCAAACTCGTCCCAGGAGTATTTCGATCCTCTATTAAGAATTGCTACACATACATCCATATCTAACAACCTCCAATCAGAAGTTGCCGCATGTGGTAGGTATTGAACACCCGATTGATCATTAACGGCAAGATCTCAAAGGTCATGGATCTGATTTGGACTTGCTGAGAATCAGATCTGAGGTTGGCTAAGCATTCTCGTATCAGGATCAGTGAGAAGGGTTGAACATTTGTTACTGTGGTTCTCCATCCAATGCTATCGATGAATTTGTGGATCGAAAGTACTCCAGTTTCTTGTGTGGTGAGAATCCTTTGGACACAAAAACCTCTGAGAGCCAGCTTTTGATACTTCTAATGCGCCAGATCAGAGATAAAGCGGTGTGACATATTTTGATTCCTTGTGTCTTTTCGCGAATTATTGATCTACAAAACAAACAACCCTCAAGAAAGTCCTGATAGGACACTCAAGTTCAACCTTAAGAGAGCAGTTCAATTAGGTCTCACCTAAGAATTTACATGTTGTACTAATGAGTTAATTACACTGGCCACTACAGTTTTGCTTTTATTTTTAATGTCGAATAATCTTTGAAAATAGCACACATCCCCTTGCAAGTCTTGTACGAATTCCCGACAGCACTATTTGTTTATGTGCAGTTATCGATCTGCATTCAACCATGTCGAATATGACACTTAATACTTCATCTCAGAGCTGGCTAACACTGATAAGGTTTGATTTGAGACCTTCTACCAAGTATATGCCGGTTAGTTATGGTTGTCTTGTGTTAATGATCGATCATATTCCCTGGATCTTTCCCTTTTTTTCATCTCTGAAGACAACTTTTCTCCTCTCCGTGTGTATTAAATCAGTAAGAACTTCTTTGTTTCCTGTCATATGTCACGAGCATCCACTGTCAAAGTACCACTCGCCTTGTGCTGTATTTTCGACAACTATATCCAGTCTCTGAGTCTCCCTCGTAGGATTCAACGTACTCCTCCATTTTGAGATGATTGCACATGATCTTTTCTTCCTCCTGACTCGGCTTTCTATTAGGATAGAGCTGATCCTTAGTTATCCACACCTTTCCGAGCAGCATTTTTTCAATGAACCATTGACCAGCTTTCCATGCTTGTTTAATCTTTCAAAGACATCTGTAGCAGAATGTCTTTCGATGTCCAGGTCGACCACATGCAAAACATCCTCTAGTCTTTGTGTTTGGTGAGATAGATGATTTCTCACGTTCTTGTTCGTCTGTTTTGATAGCCACTTTTTTCTTTATGGTCAATCCATCCCATGTCTGCTTACTAATCTTTACTTCGCTCGTCTGCACTTGAAGTGGTTTCTTTTCATGAACAAACACCACTTTGTTAGATTCTGTCCCCTTGAAACCCAGTCCCCAGTTGGCTTTGGGTGGTTGACCAATGGATAGTATATGATCAAGATCTTTAGTGCCTTTGTTCAGCATCCTTATCTTTTTATGATTTTCATTTAGATCTTGTTCTAGACCTCGAGACTTGGCTTGTTCTTTGGTGTATGCTTGCCACATCTTGGCGACTTTCTCCTCTAATGCAAGATTCTTTTGTTTCTAGTTAAGTAGTTCCTGCTCAATCTTCTTGATATCTCTGACGCTGTTTTGAGATTATGGGATCACGTTTTCTTTATCTTCAGAGTTTTTCGAGTCAAGAGTAAGAATTTTGACATGAGCCTTAAGCATGGCAGTATTCTTGATCAGTTTGATGTTCTCATGACTGAGCTTTACCCACTGATCGTACAGTTGACGGTATTTCTTTTCTACATCTATTCCTCCCTCAATTTCATCGTCAGATGAATCTGTCTCAGTTGTGACCTTATCGGTACCGACCAGTGCTACGAAATTTAGTAGCAAATCTTGAGCATTTTCATCGTCTTCAGATTCAGAGTCGCTCAGCTCAGCCACCATTGATTTGTCACTGTTTCTCTGCAGACTTGGACACTCAGTTTTGAGATGTCTCATTCCCTTTCATTCAGAACACTTCATTTCCTTTCGTTTGAACAGTGGACATTCACGTTGATAGTGTCCGATCCCATCACACTCATGACATTTCTGCTCCTTCTTCCATTCTTGGCGTTCTTCATAGGTCCTTGAGTTGAGTTGGCCTGAATCCTTATTGTATCTTCCCAAGCTTCGTGACACTCCTTTTGTCTAACCTTTTCACCATATTATTGAAGCTCTTAGAAATCAAGATAACATCAGCTTCCAGTTTCTTGACTCGATCATCTTCCGAGTTTGCCGCAAATGCAATACCAGTTATAGGTACCCGCTGATCTTCCACCTTTTCCAACTCCGCAGCCATGAGTAACCCTACCAGTTTATCAAAATTCGTATCATCAGAGTTCATAGTGGTCTTGATGACAGATTTATAATTGTCAAAGCGTTTTGGCAGACACCTGACAAGCTTCTTGACCAGTTTGGATTCATCAAACTTTTGTCCAACAACATCAGCTTCATTTGCTATGGTATTCAGTTTGGCTGTGAAGCTTGCTAGTGCTTTGTCTTCTCCCATCTTCACATTTTCCCACTTTGTCTCCAAATGATCAAGTCGTGTGCGCTTCACGCTGGTATCCCCTTCAAAGTAGTCCAACAGAGTATCCCAGGCTTCTTTGGTTGATTCACACGCTTGAATGATTTTGAATTGATCAATATCAACAGACGAGAAAATGGTGGAGATAGCCTTGGAGTTTAACTTAGCATTCTTTTCTTCCTGAGTCCATTGATCTAAAGGTCTTGAAATTTCCTTCTTCTCCTCATCGATCACAGTTGGCTTAGTCCATCAGTTTATAGTTGAGTTCTAGGCTTCTTCGTCAATACCTCTTATCACATGTCTCATGAGGACCTTCCAGTGTCCAAAGTTGTTACCATCCAACATAAGGGGTTTCTGAACCGCGATAAGTTCCTTTGTCTGTTCCATCTAACTCCTAAGATCTCAACATGTGTACGATGTTTGATATCGAAGAGATTGGCTCGCTCTGATACCAATTGTAAGATCTAGAACAGATAGAAACCTTTAAATTTTTTCTTATTAAGAATCGTTTAAGCAAACAAAGCAGTTCTACTTAATCAGATTTCTGTGAATTTACACACACGTGAATCATGACTGACCAATTCTTAATCTAAACACTTTTAGACAAAAGTCTTGAAAACCTAATTGTGCCTCCTTGCTCTTTTTCTTCCAAAAAGCGCACCTTTGCTCATTCGCTAACTTTGCATTTATACCTCTCAATCCCCAAGATACACGATCTATTCTTTCCATATTTCCGCACCATACTTGATCTCCAAATCCACATTCCTTTTTATCCAAGTCAGCATATTCTTTTATTGTACCGGCCCACCAGTTTCGCTCGAACCGAATCAATACACCTTCTTTCCACTCGAACCAAACCAATGCAATATGCCCCTTTGGTTCCTTTCAACAGTTTCTTCGTTTTAATCAACTATAAAAAAAAATAAACTTAGAAAAAACTAAAATCGATGGATAAATAACCTAAATAATGTTACCCATAATATAACTTAACAAATTTGTGACTAAAGAGGGCCAATATTTGGTTAATGTTTAAAAATTATCTTTAAATTACCAATTATACATCTTTAATTTTGTATATCATAAAAACATTCATATATAATTTGCATTAACATAATATTTTATCCAGCAATAAATTTTATCCAAAAATATTGGGAGTTTTGCAAAATTGACTCAAAACTTGAATTCAAACACAAAACTAACACTTCTTTTTTGGAATTTTGACTTGCCATATTCACCCCAAAAGTTCTTATTATTCACGAAAATGTCACTGGGAGACTTTAAGTAAGTCTTCGAAAATTGTGTTTTACTCTATCATCCTCATCTACATCAATTATTTACGAAAATATTATTGCTATCAATTCACCCAACAACCATGAACAACCAATATGAAGCTCTTAATGAATCAAAAAATCGATTTTCACTCATTCTATCTCATATCTTATCCACAAAAACTATATATCTCTCAATTTCTCTCTATATTCATCCAAAAACTAAGGTTTTTGATTCTAAAGTTTTTAAGGTTAATATAGCCATTCAAGCTCATGATTCCTGTCATTAACGATTGAGTAATTGTCTTGGTGAAGTTATGTGTGCTTGAACAACTAAGCAAGTTTTCTCAATGGTTTAAGGTATGAATCGAATAGTTTACCCATATTTGTTCGCGAGAAGACTTACGTGTAAGTCATCTGGACAGAAGACTTCCACGGAAGTCTTCCTTGTTAAAGCATAGGTTAGTATTGCAATTAACTTTTGTGTGTTTTTTAGAGAAGACTTTCGTGGAAGTCTTCTAACATTTCTTGGTTGACAAAATAAATTTCGGAAGACTTCCCTGGAAATTTTCCCAGATAAACATGTTAGTTTTGTAATTGACCGATATGTGTAAGAGATTTGATTTTCTCCAGAAGACTTTCATGGAAGTCTTCTAAACTTTTACATTAAGTCTTCTTACAATCTGTGGAAGTCTGTGTAGGTTACTTTTGCATTTGAAAATTTAAACTTGAACATTTAGTTTAAATTAGAAGACTTCCATGTAAGTCTTCCAGCAGAAGACTTACGCTGGAAGACTTACATGGAAGTCTTCCAGATTTTTATTATGTGATTCTTGTCAAACATAAGGTAACGAAAGAAGACTTTCAGGGAAGACTTCCCTGAAAGTCTTCTCAGAAAAAATTCAAATATAGTCAATTACAAAAGTAACTTACGCAGACTTCCACTGACCGTAAGCAGGCGTAATGTAAAATTTGAGAAGACTTCTGTGGAAGTCTTCCGTTGGAAAACTTACCGGTAAGTCTTCTGGAGAAAGTCAAATTTCTGACACAGATTGGTTAATTGCAAAACTAACTTGTTTCTCCAGGAGGACTTCCCTGGAAGTCTTCCTAAATATTTTTGTCAACAAAGAAAATTTGGAAGACTTCCACGAAAGTCTTCCTTTGTAAATTTTCAATTGCAAAAATGACTTGAATGGAAGACTTCCGGAGAAGTCTTCTGGGAAGACTTTCAGGAATGTCTTCTGGGAAGACTTTCAGGAATGTCTTCTCTTCGAATACTTTCACGAAAGTCTTCTCTTCGAAGAATTTCCCGAAAGTCTTCTACGATAATGTATAATAAACCTTCATTTCTTCAAATTTAAAATGATTTTTTAAAATTTTATTTTTAATTCATGTGTTTTAGACACTATTTGTGATCCTGAATGAAATTCATAACTTTATTGGTGATAATTTAAGGGTTATCAAATATGTTTATTAATGTTTCTAGCTAATGATAGAAGACTTACCTTGAAGTCTTCTGGATTAATTTTTTGACCTTGATTTCTTTGTTTGGTAATGTTCTCTAATTTTGAAATATCTATATCATCCAAAAGATGAGTATGAGCGGCTGCCTTCATGTTTGGAGCAAATTGCATTAGCAAATCCGGATTTTATTACTAGTATAGAACTTGATGCTCAGAATATATTTAAGTATTTATGTAACATTTGATATTTGGTGAATTTGGCTAAGTTTTCTTGAGAAGTATTCTCCCTTAGCTGTAGTAAATTTGACTATTTTTTGTGGTATTATGCTTTGCTATTGAATTTGTATCGAGAACTTTAATAATGTCAAGTACTTTTTGCAAGATAATATTGTTGACATGAATATATTTACCAATTTTTCATTAATATCTCTTTAAATTTACAAATGAATTCATAATTAAAAGAGTACACCTATAAATCCAAAACGACCATAAACAATATTATTATAGATCATTCATCTACAAAAACAAGTTTGAACTCCATAACATGAGAGAAGACTTCCATGGAAGTCTTCTAGTGTATTATTTGTTGGAAGACTTCCGAGAAGACTTCCATGAAAGTTTTCCAAGTCGTCTCAAATCTGAAAAAACTTGCATATCCAAACAAAATAAATCAATGGGAAAGCCACGATATAAAAAATGAGAAATTAATATAAAACTTAGTTTTTTATGAAAGATTTACTTGAAAGTCTTCTAATATAATACCTTCTGGAAGACTTACTTGAAAGTCTTCTAGACCATAAATTTACTACTCTCCTAGAAGACTTACGTGAAAGTCTTCTAGTGCATTATTTGTTGGAAGAACTCCGGGAAGACTTCCATGAAATTCTTCCAAGAAGACTTCTGTGAAAGTCTTTCAAGTCGTCTCAGATCTATAAAACATGCATATCCAAACAAAAGAAATCAGATAAAAATACATGAGATAAAAATGAGAAATTAATATAAAGTCTAGTTTATTTTTATGAAAGATTACTTGAAAGTCTTCTAATAAAATACCTCTTGGAAGACTTACTTGAAAGTTTTCTAGATCCTAAATTTACTATCCGTCCAGAAGACTTCTACGGAAGTATTCTAGTGCATTATTTGTTTGAAGACTTCTCCAAGTCGTCTCTGATCTAAAAACATGCATATCCAAAAGCATTCAATTGACTTAAAACCATTGAAAAGCTTCAAAAATAAGGTAAGAACTTAAAACACCAAAAAGAGTTTTCAAAAGTTAAGAACTTTAAGCAACAAGAAGTTACCAAATGACAATATATAATTTATAGATTTACCTTTAAAGAAGTGGAAGATGAGAACCATGTGATGAAAAACCTGCAAAAACAAAATAAATAAGTGAGAAACATGAGATAAAAATGAGAAATTGATATAAAGTTTGGTTTTTTAAGTTCAAACACATTAGAGAGAGGTTTGAGAGTTTTAAAAGGAGAAAATTACATTTTGTTGCAGCCATTTGAGAAGAAGAGAGATAATGTGTAAATTTTTCTTTATATAAAAAGACAAAATTTCCAATAATTAAATATTTTCGATTCAGAAGACTTTCAAGTAAGTCTTCTAATAGAATAACTCCTGGAAGACTTACTTGAAAGTTTTATTGACCCTAAGTTTACTATTCATCCAAAAGACTTCCCGGAAGTCTTCTATTGCATTATTTGTTGAAAGACTTAAGTCACATATTCTATAAACTCAAAATAAGTTACTAATTAGAAACAAACAATACATAAAACTTAATTAAACTTTAAAATCTAAATTTATATCACTTAAAATATTTATAATTAGATAATTAGGATTTTTCCCCAACCAAATACATTTTTACGAAATTATTAAATTATTATTAAGATATAATACACTAGATTTTATGAAAGACTTAAGATTTCCATTGAAAGACTTGTGGAAGACTTATTGGAAGACTTAACAATATGCGGAAAACTTAAATTCTTCTAAAATTTTAAGCGAGAAATGGTAGTTAAGTCTTCCAGTAAGTCTTCTAGTGCATTATATCTTCGAAAATTTAAGTTTTCCAAAACCCCAAAATCAAATATATTACTAAATCACATACAATTTTTTTATTAAACTTAAAATAAAATTATAAAGTGTTTAATATTTACAAAACTTAACACATATAAGTCAAATTTAGTTTTTGAAAAAAAAATTAAAATACCACAATCTAACCCTAAAAACACATACAATACTAAACATATTTACCAAACCCAAACCAAAAAAATATCATGACTAACTTACATTCACTCATCTATGTTGAAAACTATTCAATTTTAGCAAATTAAAATTTACATCATTTATAAATATTTATAATTACAGTATTAGAATTTTTTACTAATCAAAATATTTTTTTATAAATTATTTTTAAGATCTACACCATAGAAGACTTTCGGAGAAGTCTTCTTAGGAGATTTCCCTGAAAGTCTTCTCACTCGCAAGGTTATAACAGTAAACTACAATATTGTTTTTTTTTTTTGTTTAGTCATGAGGAGATATTTATAATTTCACTATCTTTTGAGTTATTTTTGCATTTGATTTGAGTTGTGGTACACTTTTGCGATTAAAATCAAGTTTTGAGTTATATTTTGAAATTCCCCAAAAAAATTTGAATAATTTTATTTTTAATATATATTTTAAGCGATAATAAGATTTAATATGTGTATTGTATTACTAACGCATTTGTATCTTTTACCCGTACAAATGGTTCAAATATATTTTAGGAAGACCAACTATACGTGTTAAATTTTTATACCATATATTTAGTTTCTAATTCTGACTCAGTCTTGCCAAACTTCTTGGTTCATAAGAACATAATATGATTAGACTTTAAAGAAAAAAAATAAAAATTCAGAATTTAATGTTAATATTATTTTCTAAAATTGATTGTATACTCATTCATATATACTATTAGAAATCTGAGTTAAATTTATGGTAAATAATATTTTGATGAAATATTTTGAATTGGAATTTTATTATTGATTATTGATTATTTTGGTAAAATTGATTACTAAAATATAAAGGGAAAATCTCTTAAATAGACAGTTTTGAAGTTTTTATCATAAAATAGACCTCAAGGAAAAGAATAACCATAATATACTTTTTATTATGAAAATTTTAATTTTTAAAAAATCATTTTTAATTGTAAACCTCACCTCTAAACCGCACGCCATAACTGTAAACCCTAAATCTAGATTAGATAACCCAATGGGTATAAATGTATATTACACCCTTTAATAAAGCTTTTTTGGTAATTTTTCTCCTTGAAAACTATTTTTATGACAAAAAAAACTTTTTATAGATCTATTTTAGAGTATTTATCAAATATAAATTAATAATAATAAGTAATAAAAAGAAGTCATTTAAGTGAATCTTACTTGTGTGCGTTCATAATTAAGATTTCAGAAATTTATTTTAATTTGATTGCCTGATAATTTTTAATGTATTTACACCCCATAATAGACGGAATGGATCATCTTCATTGGAAATCTCTGAATAATTTCCAAGAAAACTCTCAAGAATAAAAATAACAAACTAAATCACTCGCCATATTTGATTTGGGTTCTGCTGAGTTCTTACGTCTTACCCTGATATGGGTATTGTTGTTTTCTCTCTGACGATTCTTAAATCTTTCATTTTCTGTTTTGGAGGCAGTTCATGTATCATTTGTGCTCTATTTTTGAGGCAGTTCTTGCATCGTTCACGCTCTGTTTTGAGTAAGGAGCGCTTGATAGTACATGTAAGCTGATACAGTAATAGCGACAAAGGAACCCAAGAGATGCAATTTTTTATGGGAGAAAAATCACCGCGGAGCTTTTAATTTATAGAAGGCGGTTCCGACATCGGAGATTTTTCGGTTTGTGCTCAGAAATTAAAATAATGAAGTGTAACTGGGAAATTCAATGGATATCAATTTACAAGGCGGAAAAGTAAATTATAGAATAAGAGATGCGACAAGACTGTGGTGGTTCTCCTCGGAAACTCCTCGAAACAATAACTAATTTATTACCAATGATTTTCCGTGAAAAAATCCGATCAAACACTCAAAAGTTCACTTGTTGGTATGTCCCGAGAACCTCCCGACAACATTTTCTAGAGGTGCATAGATTATTAACCGGCTTCATAACTAGAGACTAGCTACATAGATTATTATCCGATTTCATAAATATAGATTAGCTACACATATTATTAACTGGTTTATAATTATTGAACCGCATAAGTTGTATTAATGGATGCCACATTTATTATCCACTATGTCATATGTTTCTGCAATGTAATATATTATCTCAATGTTGCACATAGATAATGTTATTCGAGTTCTTATTTTGAGATTGTTGTTATGTTTTGAGTTTAGGTTCCGTAGTTGACACTTTGCGTTTAGGGATAGGGTTTTTGACTTACAAGTGTTGCTTAAAACCAAACACCCAACAAAATCGAGAACACTTTGACTTGTGAAATAGCCTCATAAGTATAAGATCCAAAATGAGATCTTAAAATCGATTTCTCCTTGCCCATTTGTGTTTTCACTCACCTTACGATCTATGGAAAACGACTTATTCCAAGAATACCATTTTGAGTAATCATCCTAATGCACAAGATAAAACTCACCTGCTTATACATTATAGTAGATCGTGAGCTGACATGAAGATGTCATATGAGAAGAGGATGGATTACATGGGAGCATATTGGCACATTTGAGAAGATTTGTAGTGTATTTCTTTGAGTGAGGAGAATGTAAATTTCAATAGCCACGTCAAGAAATGTAACACAAAGTACGCAAGAAAATTTCTCTAGAAAGATATGTGTATTTGCTAAAATTCTTTTAAAGAAATTTATAAGTTTCACTTTAAACAGAATACTCGACAAGGTCAAGAATACCTTAACTTGTTGAAATAGCATCGCAAGTCATAAGATCCAATCTATGACTTTAGAACCCCTCTCCTTTGACTTTTTTTTGTTTCCACTCACCTTACCAGTTACAAAAACTCACTTATGAAAAGTACCATTCTCTGTAATCAGCCTAGTACATGGCGCAAAACTCTTTTACTTATATATGATAGGAAGTCGACTAGCCATATTCCTCAAAGAGATGTTCCCAAATATCACAGACTATAATATATCTTAAAAACTTTGCCAAGCATTTTTGAAATCGTCCACATTGAGTTTTCCCTTCTTCATAATACATCTTTGATTGCTTAAACTCCAAGTAACCTCCATCTCAGCTCCAGTCTCCAATTTAGCTGCTCAGCTACAGCTCAATCATTCTATTCTAGAAACTCGATGAAACAGATCCCTTTGTACTCCCAACTGGTACAAGTTGTTCGTTAGATATCTTTGTATCTTCAGAGAAGACCAAAAGCTGAATGATCTGCTGCCACCCCCCAAAAATAGTGAAAATTGCCCCATGTCTCACAATGAGAAGCGATCACTTAGCAATGATATGACCCGGTAATTTTCGAGTTATCATTCCCAATGATGATCATATTATCTGGATATACTAGAACAAATATGAAAATACCAGACGAGTGAAGTATAAACAGATAGACATTTGAACTGGAACTGCATAACTCGTGGTAGTTGCTTAATGTTATACAATACTTTCTTGAGTTTGCAGACGTAGTTAAGGCACTCTTTATCAAAAATACAAATGGTGGAACCATGTATACATCTTTTTCAAGGTGTCCTTGCATTAATGCATTGTTGATATCAATATGACTAGTACACCATTCCTTGTTGATTAAAACACCTGGAACTTATGAAAACACCAGTCATTGTCAATAGAAACACCTAGAAGTAAACAGATTTTAAGTGGTTCGATGACCGGACTAAAATCCTTTTTATGTAATATATCCCTTGTGCTTGAAAGAATACTTTTGCTACAAAACTAGTTTTGTAATGATCTAATATGCCGTCCACTTACTCTTTTATATGAAAGACCCATATTTACTTAAAAGGTTGTATTATGGACTAATAGGCACCAAATCCTATGTTCCATTTGCATGAAAGAATTAAATTCATCAATTGTAGGTGGTCGACAGTTATGATCCTGGATAGCTTAGTGATACACCAACAATAACTATAAATTAAACAACAAATGAAGAAGAATTTACCTTAGATGTTCTAGACACACCATCACTACTGTTCGGATTTTCCCTATTGTTCCCACAAGAAAGCTCTTCTACCTGCTCTTCTACATGCTCTTCTACAGGGGAGACGTTAGATGGGACATCCTCTTCTCTAGGAGAGACGTTAGATGGGACATCCTCTTCTCTTATGGATTTCTCCTTGTTCTTCTTATTCTACTTCTTCCGCTTCTGCTTCTTACGACCTGTCATTATCTCGATCCTACCACCATCCAAAAACAATAAACATTCAGTCATTGAACTACTAAGCACAAATTAGAACTACTATGTATAATAGGAACACTACAAGAAAACTCGTCCATTACTAGGGCAGGTTTTCCTCGTTAGTTCCTAGTAAATGGCTTTTTACTAGGAACTTACGAGGAAACGCGTTTTGTCGAAACACGTTCATCGTAAAGCCTTTTTCCTCGTAAATTTGTAGTAACCACTTTCCTCATAATTTCCTAGTAACCACTTTCCTCGTAATTTCCTAGTAACCACTTTCCTCGTAATTTCCTAGTAATCACTTTCCTCGTAATTTCCTAGTAATGCTTTACTAGGAATTTACTTCGAAATATTTTCACTTTCCTCGTAATTTCCTAGTAATGCTTTACTAGGAATTTGCTTTGAAATATTTTTCCCTATTAAAAAAATAATTAAAATAAATATAAACAATATATTTAAAAAAATTAAAGAATCCAAATTATAAATAAAAAAGAAATAACAAAATATTTTATAAATAACTAAATATTTAAGTTTTAAATTCATATACAATTAAAGAGAAAAAAAACTAAACTACGGATGTTGCTCGTTAAATTGACGAACGAAGTCGTCATCCCGGCTCGACAACTAGTATCATTTAAAAAAACAGTTAAAAAATTAAATCAACCTAATCTAAATTCCCTAAACTAACCACCTAATCTAAATTCCCTAATCTAACCACCTAATCTAAATTCCCTAAACTAACGACCTAATCTAAATTCCTTAATCTAACCACCTAATCTAAATTCTCTAATCTAACCACTTAAGTAGGAAATAGAGAGAACCTTAAGAGAATTCAGAGAGAAGCTTACTACAAATGAGAAATCGGATTGCTCGAGTTTATATAAGGAATTTTGTTTCCTTGTAAGGCCCTAGTAACATTACTAGGCCTTTACGAGGAAATAGCTATGCCCGTGTTTTTATTTCCTCGTAAAGTCCTAGTAATACCATTACTAGGACTTTACGAGGAAACTGCTTTACTAGGAAATAGCTATGCCCGCGTTTTTTTCCTCGTAAAGTCCTAGTAATGTTATTACTAGGACTTTACGAGGAAACAACTATGCACGCGTTTTCTCTTACTAGGGCTTTACGAGGAAAAGGTTTGTAAATCCCTAAACTCGAAACCCCAAACCCCAAACCACAACTTCCTTAACTTATAACCTCTTCTACAACCAAACTCCTAACCTCTTCTACACCTAAACCCCAAATTTTCAAAACTAAACAACCTAATATAAGTTCCCTAAACTAACCACCTAATCTAAATTCCCTAAACCCTAACCTTAAACATAAACCCTAAACCTAAACCCTAAACCTAAACCAACTTCCATAACTTATACCTATACATCTTCATAAACCCCAAATCACAAATTTAAAAAAAAAACTAAAAGAAGTATACAGTCATCGGAACGGTTTTTATCAACCCCACATAGCTTTCCTCGAACTATCTACCTGAAGAAAAGCCCCAAGCTATTTCTTTGAGGAAAAGCTATGAGGAGTTGATAAGAAACTATTATGTTGACTGTGAACTCCTTTCAGTTATAATTGAGTATTTTCTATTTGTTTGTTGTGTTTCAAATGAATCACATATGGTGGTATTTATAGAAATTTTTGAATCTGAGAATTTACTAAGAAATTGCTAGGAAAAGTAGGTACAAAATTTAAATTCGATATTTTCTATCTAGTTCCTCTTAATTTCGTAGTAACAAAACTCATTCCTCTTAATTTCGTAGTAAGCAATTACTAGGACTTTACGAGAAAACTGCTTTACTAGGAAATAGCTATGCCCGCGTTTTTTTCCTCGTAAAGTCCTAGTAATGTTACTATGACTTTACGAGGAAACTGTTTTCTCGTAAGTATACGAGAACCTTACGAGGAAACATGGGTTCCTCGTAAACTCGAAGTAAACTCGTAGTAATTTTACGAGGAATTATTTTCCTAGTAAAGTTTCCTAGTAAATGCTTAGTTTTCTTGTAGTGGAACTATTATGTACTACTTAGAACTACTATGTGTAATAGGAACTACTAAGAACTACCTTGAACTACCTTAAACTACCTTGAACTACCAAAAACAATAAACATTCAGTCATTGCCGAATGAATCACCAAACATTCAAAAGAAATCTTAGTCACCAAACATTCAAAATCTCAATCACTCAATCACCATAACATTGATCTAAACCTAACCGGTTTTCAACAAAACAATCACAATCCTTTCAACAAAATCAACTCAAAACTGAACCAAACTTTCAATCTCCATAACTAAAACTAACCGATTTTCATCAAAACAATCACAATCCTTTCAACAAAATCGACAATCATCACTACACTTATCTTAAAACCGAACCACTCCATAACCTTGACTAAACCTAACCGATTTTCAACAAAACAATCACAAGGAAGTCTCAATCACAATCCTTTCAAACCCAGAACAAAATCAATCGAAAATGGGAGAAAGAACATACCTATCACACGGAGGAGACAAGAACAGAGCGAAAAGTGGAGATGGAAACGGAGTTCCTCGGATTCGTCGGGTTAAGAGGAGGAGACGGAGCAAACAAAAACAAAGAGAGGAAGAGACAGACGATGGAGGCAGAGAAGAGAGAGCACCAGGAGTTTCTGAGAGCACCGTCTAGGGTTTGAGAGAAAAGGGGAAATTGGGAAATTGGGATTGATCGATCGGGAGGAAGGGAAAAGGGAAAAAGAGGAGAGAGTGAAAGACTCTAGTTAGGTTAGAGGTTTTGGTTAGGTTTTCCTGTAGTTTTCATGATTCATTAAGGGTAAATTTGTATTTATGCTTGATTTCGTAATTAAAAAAAAATAAAAAATAAAAAGTTTATTCAATGGGGCAAAGTAGAATAAACCATGTACCTTCTAGGGCAAATTAGAATAAGCTCCCTCAAGCCGCTAGATCTGCCCCAACCCGGTCTGGTTATGGATATCCACTTTTCTGGGCAGTGTTTTTGAATACCAGACCAGCCAATCGAACCGGTCCAACCGTAAATCATTGAAGAAATCGACTTCGGTTTCATTTAAAACCTGGATTTAAAAAAAATCGGTAAAACCGAAGATCCACTTCACAATTCGGTTTTAAAAATTCAGCATATAATTAAGAGAAAATCTCTCAAATAACCCTTTTGAAGTTTTTTGTGGTTTTTATCACAAAAATAACCTTTAAGAACAAAAATGATTAAACTAGTTTTTTTTCTATTTTCAAAAAATTAATTTTTTTAACTTCACCTTCAAAACTCCATCTCCTAACTCTAAACCTTAATCCTAGATTATTTAACCCAAGGGATATAAATATATATTGGTCATTTTGTTATCTCACCTCCAAAACCCCACCACATAACTTTAAACCCTAAGTCTATATTAGTTAACCCAAGGGGTATAAATGTATATTTGTCATTTTGTTAACCCTTTAATAAAGGTTATTTTAGTCATTTTTTTCTTAAAGATTATTTTGTGACAAAAACTTTTTTTAGGACTATCTTAGGGTATTTCTCTATAATTAATGTATTTCAATTATTAATGAAATTTAATATTTCATAATCAAGAACCTTGACTATCACTATTTAATTTTTAGAAAATAATTTTGTAAGAAAAAATGTAAAATATATTTTTATAGTTTTCAAATATTATTTTATATTTTATTATATTAATAAAATTTGAAATTTTAGTTATAAAGATAAATAAATACCATCATTTAGACAGTGAATCGTTTTGGTTTTTATTGTTTTCAATTTACATAGTAATTAATAACTAATTTTATGTTTATTGCTTATTTTTCTAGTTAATAAAGTAAAATAAAGAACATATCATATATAAAACTAATAGGTGGACAGCCTACACACCTGTGTGAGTATTAATTTGATATTTAGATTAATATTTACATTTCTTTATTCTGCATGTTTATATGCATTAGTACAAGAAAATTTACATATAATTTGGTGGGAGAAATATAGTCTAAATATTATTAAATTATAATGACAAATTTGACATAACATCGACTTAATTTTAGTTTTAAGAACCACAATCTCATTATTTGTCTCGACATTAATTAATATGATTGTTAAATTAATTGTATAGATTTATATGATTTTTCAGGATTTGTATGTTCTTTACCCGATTGTATAGATTTATATAATTTCTCAAAATTAATTACTTTTCATTCGAATCATTATACATTTAATTATTTAAAAAACATAACCTAATATATATAACTTATGTTAAATGATTAATACATGTTTAATATAATGAAATTAAAAGAATTGAACTATAATGAAACTGAATAAAATAACTTAAATTGTTTAACATAAACTTACATACAGATTTTAAGCATAAAATTGATTTTATTTTGGTTACACATACAACCATCACTCCAGTCTGCTGAATCTTAGTCCGATTTATTTTCGAAGAAGAACCGGCATATAAAGTTATCAGTACCATCTTAGTATAACAATTTGATATTTTATACTAAAATAATTAGTATATAACATACCTTGATCGCAGTTCATTAACTTCAAGCACATCAAGGTTTCACAAAACTTGGTTGTATTCGTCAAAACCTGTAGAATCTAAACTTTGAGGTATATCTTATACTAAAGACTAATGTGGGTTATATTTAATATTTCAAATAAATGCAAACAAAATAATACCATTGGAACAAAGTAATAGGCCAAAAAAAGAAGTAATAAACATATTTGAGGTTCTCCCAATTGTTGAGCATGAACTCGTTGCCGCTTAAATTGAAAGATAACGTCACATATTGGTTGGCATTCAATTCTGTGTTCGCTATATATATATATATAACAATGATTATACCTATTATCCTCAATAGTGAAACTCAGAAGTGAAAGATTCTTTTTGTTAGTTTGGTCATTCCGAAGAAATTAAAGTGGTCTGCAACTAGTTATCATGCCAATAAAATTTGAAATAAATAGTCATCAACAAACACAACCATTAGAACATTTAGAATAAAATAACTTATTATTACTCACCGACAGAAGTTTTGAAGTCAAGCCTCCTATGGATAATACCCAACGATTCTTGAAGGATATAAGTACAACGAAGATAATACAAAAGCAATGTGCTTAACGATGGTTGATATAGTGAATTTGAGTTTAAAGAGGTTGTTGGTTTTCCTGGTTTTATCAATGCTTGTTTTTATCTTGAAATCCTTGATAGAATATCAATTGTTTTCTCAGAAGTGTTAGACAAAGTATATGTCATATTCATGAAGAATAGTTGCTTAAATTTTCTTCCCTTGAAATAAACATGATACAACATTAAAATACATACATTTGTATATACTACCAAATTATTACAACGAAATAACGATATATAGAAAAGTTCCTAAAATTTAGTTAAAACCCTAATCTCATAATCAACAAAAATCAATTTCAAGTTGTACAATCCAGGAGATGGTAATTTGGTTTTGTATCTTCGCAGTAGCTTAACTTGAATACATTGAGTGTTTTCTTGAGTTGGGTTCCGCATGGACAAACATGTGTAAGGTGTCATGTTGATTAAGAGAAGAGAACACTCACAAGTAGAAAACAAATCAAAAAATATTTAATTCTATTTGAAAATACATTTTCCTCGATGTAATAACTTCATATATTTTTCATTTAGACCAAAAAATATTTTGGTTTCAAAATTCAGTATTTTGATAATACTGAAGTCTATACTTTAATGATGAGAAGAAATGAATGCCAGAAATTGTTGCAAATGATTTTATTAGGTAATCTCGATAACATCATATAAAAGTTTAATACAAAGTTAATGTTCTATAGCTTTTCAGACAGTTATAGGTATTGACGAATCTTTTTTTTTGATAATTTATATATTAATAATGGTTGATAAATAGAACACAATACAACTCTTAATCATGATTAGAAGTTATTACAGAATTATTTAACTATATTAATTATTATGCATTTAAAAATAAAGAAAAATAATTAAATAGTAGAACAATATACTAGATAAAAAAATAGACTAATGGTTGTTATCAAATACAAATTTCATGTAAAGGTCTGATAAACAAAACCATTACAATCATGAGATTAATGTAAGAGCATGGACCTCTGATGACATGGAACGTCTCATGTAAGTAGTAAAGTTCACCGTGAACAAATAGATATTTAGCAATGACAAATGCACATGTAGAAGTTCTATGTCGAGGTCTCAACATCGTTTCTTTGTATGCCAGACAAACACAAAAGGAAATTCCACATATAGATAACGCTGTGAATTTGGATATATTGCATTACTCTTCATCCATGACATGAATTTTAGTTTTGAAACAAACAATTGTGTTGGTCAGAACTACCAAACCCGATCGGTGAATGAGGAAGATGAAGTGGAAACACTATCTTCTTGGTTGTATCTGACTCTATAATTAAAGTATAATAAATGTCAAATATAAGAATTTTGTACTAAACTTTAAGTAAATATGTAAAATCTTCCAGAATGATTAGTAAAGTAAAATTTAAACATATGTGCTAAGAGAAAACACCTAATTTTTGAATATCTTCATGCTTCTGTATTTCAAGAGAGAGACTCTAGTCTATTGGTATATATTGTTGTTATATATATATATATATAAGACAAATGTATCTATTAGTGTATCAAATATATAATTCAATGTTCTTTTGACAATAAATATGATTAGGTAACAAAATGTAAACAAATATATTATTTAGATCATTAGACCTTTAAATATATTGAAAATATATTGAATATGTTATCATAAGGTAAAGCTTGAAAAGTAAAATGACATTGTATATATAACTCTAGTAATGTAATTATTAGCATACAGAATACTCAAACCTTTCTAAAAAGATGCTTTCTACTCTGTAAAATATATTCTTTTTAACAGTAACAAAATTTATACTTTAACAACTATAGACATAAGTTAATAATGGAAAATGAAACGAAGAACACATATCAACCAAAATTGCATTATAATATAGTTTATTATAGATGAATAACGTTAAAGATATAGAGTATATGCTAGAATATTTCCGAATAAGTTTTCTCACCAATATTTAGAGAATATAAATAAATAAAAAAAAATATATATATATATATATATATATATATATATATATATATGTACATGTCAATTTCTAATGCATTCATAAATCTTACATAAAAGAGATTTAATAGTAAATAATAAGAAAAGTTCACAAAGATAAGAGATAAACTAGAAAGACATGGACTCCTTTCCACGTATCAATAGTATTGCATCATGATATTACTCAGAATTATTTATCTTCTTTAATTAATTAATACACCCAGAAAACATACAAAAATAAAAAAGGGTTATATTGAAATCATATAACATATTCAACAAAATTAAGAGAAACTAATAAATTGACATTAAACTAAATATCTCAATTGTAAGCATCCTCATTGCATTGAAAATCAAGATTCAAAAGCATTCTACAAAGTAAAAAATGTATTAGTATGGGTATAGTATGATTTCAGTAATTATGACACTAATGACATATTTTTTGTGCATGAATAACTTATTTATCTTTTGCAATAAGCACTTCTACAAGAGGAGAATTGAATTTTTTTTAGAAATATTGTTCACCACTTTAACAATTAATTCACTAGAACCTTCACACATAACGAAATATTTGATTAACACTTCTTTCTTTCCAGTTTAATTGTCATTGTTTAATATTTTATATTTATATAAGTGTCGTTTCTTCGTTTTCAAAGGAAAATTTATGTTTTCCACTTTATTTTTCTATTGGTTAAAATATGTTTAGGTGCATAGGTAATGATACTTTTATTTTAAAAATATACATAATTAATTAATTTCTGAAGTTGTGTGCATAAAGATAAAACAAAATTTAAAATTAATCAGAGGGAGTACAATTTAGGAATGTATAATTAACGAAATCATACAAATGTGCATATGAAAATTTTATTAAAGTGACTTATATTACCTAATTCTATGGTGATATTCAAAACCACAAGATGCAGATGTTTACTTCCTTTAAAAGACATTTAATCCAGAAACTCTCAAACTATTATGTATAAGCATCATAGGCAGTACAACACAAATCTACACCACTGCCAAAATTAAACTTAATTATTCAATTATACTCTTCACTCTAAAATATAATATGATAGATTATAAACTGGATACTCACTTTAAGTCTCGTATAGTAAAGAAAATTATACTTTTCGATTTTACATCCAAAATTTTGTTTTTGATTGGATATGACTTAAGTGATTTCTCAACTTTCACAATGGCACCTAGTATATAAACTGAGGAATTCAACTAAAATTTAACACATAATCATAATCTAAAGTTTTATCAAATATAATTAAAACGATAGAAATTGAATACCAATGTTGGTTTTCTTATAAAGTAATCCATCAAGACATTGATGACTGACTTAAAGGATAACAAACTCAATCGTCTTCTTATATCTACTGGCATAACGAAATTGTCCTTCAAAAAATATAGTTGATGTGGGGTAGATAAAAAGCGTATGAAGAGATCATATGATCATGTCACCTCAAATTTTGTAATATTGTAGCATTGACCCTCTTTCATAACATAAGTAAATCGATAAGCCAAATAATTTAGGATGGTAGCAACCACTTTATCGTCCAACTTCAGCAGAATTAAAAAGCTGAAAACCTTGTTCGGCATGTTTTTGATTTAAGACAATATACATGATTACAATACCTGATAATACTGATAATATAATCTTCATATCTTCCCTTTGGCGTCCAATAAATGAAAGTAAGTCTTCGGTGTAATCTTTGAGTACCATGACCAAAATTTTCGATCTTCACACTTTCACCTGATCCAATTGAGAAAAAAATAATTCATAGTTTAAATTGAATATCAAAAAGGAGAGACAACATGCATTTTTAAACAACTTACAATTTTGAATTAGATTAACGAAAACAACATAAGGTAAATCAAAAACAAAAAATGATTAGGTACAAAAATATTAGTTATATTAAATTTATATATTGTTTTAATACCTTATTTCATTACCAATGTTTAAAACTGCATGTATATGATCTACATATAGTGATCATTCAGATATTAACAAATTAAACATAGTATTCCAAGTCAAATGTTTATTCATGTAAACATTTTAAGGAATTTAAAATTAATATTATTATTAGTGAAGTAATATTGTAATAAGTTATACAAAAAAATTATTAAATATTTGGAAAAAATCAAAAACAAACAGTACCAATGTGTAGAAAAAAATGTATCCTAACCAAGGTTTTTAAATACTTCTTTGTAACAAATATTTGTAGTTTGTTTCTGAACATTGCATTTTTATCGATGATGAGTATCTTCAAACCAGACCCTGTTTTTTCTCAAGAAAGTGCAACATATAACTACCCATGTGAAAAACATGTTTAAGAAGAAACAAACCTACGTTTTCCAGTGGTTGACCCTGGCTTTTGTTTATCGTTATTGTAAATGCTAACGTCAAAGAAAATTGTCTACGACGCATTCAGAATGAGAACCTCCCATCAAATAGTGTAACATACATATTTAGTATCAAGGTTTTTATACCAATATGTTTTGCACTTCTTGTCATGATAAAAACCACAACAACATGATGGGATAAGTTAGATATAGGCTGGTTCGGTTGCATAATCCATTTGGAGAAACAAGGTTACATATACACATTACAACAACACCTACCTTTAGCGTAAACTCATGTTTAGGCAAACATGATATCTTGATAGAATTTAGAAATTTTACTGGATAATCTACAATTTTTTTGGGATCCACATCAGCTGGTTCAATGCTATTTGAGCTACAATATAACATATCTTTACCTAATATAGAATTATATTCATTGTGAATCATCATGAAAAATATACTACTTTAAAATGAGAAATATATACGAAAAGAAATTTTAATAAGTGCCTCTCAAATTTGATAGAAAGTAATCATTTATCTGATCGACGTCATCATTTGTAGGACAAAGAATTTCTGTATTTATGTAAAAGTCTTGATTTGTTATGCCACCAAATGATCCTCCATATACCTCTTTCACGATTGTAGGTATCATATCATCGCATTTTTTATAAGAAGATCATTTGGAATATTAATATCCACAATCTCATCATTTGGTTTGTTGATGTTTCTATCTCCAACTGTAAGTATCCACTCTGAGAACAACCTAAGTTCTTTAGATTCTTTTCGGTACGATCAAAAAGTAATCACACGTTCTTCATAAATTTCAACACTTTGCATTAATCCCAAAGATAAGATAAATTAAGAGCATACAATATAGTTTCTTTTAAACCACCATAAGGTACAAGCGGTATAATTTGCTGAAAATCACCTCTAAATAAAATATTTTTCCACATATGGTAATATTACATAGTGTCCTATCAAGATTTTCAAAACAATATCTACTAATTATATGTGCTTTGTTCCACACAATAAGATCAGCCAATTGCAATAACTTTGCAAGATCTGAACCAGGTTCTATTTTGCAAGACGTGGTTCATCCGAATTGAGTGGGATATTAAATCTACAATCTGCAGTACAATCACCTTCTAATAAGAGAGCATGGATTCCACTGGAGGCAGTGTTGATAACAATTTTACATAATCCACGAATAGCAGCCGAAAGTATACTCCAAATAAAAATTTTGTTAGTTCACCCAAAACCATATAAAAAGAACACACCAACTTGTGAATAACATCATCCAATATCTCTTCATAAACAGCTCTTTGCTTCATTCGTAATCATAGAAAGTAGTCTTTGTTTTTCATTTCTTTTTTCTTCTTGGTTGTATTTGAGCTCATCGTCCACTAGACGGTTCCCATCATAAATCTTGAAATCAAATGGTTTAAGCATTTATCCTAGTTCTCCACTGTCTGACCACTCTTTTCTAGAAGACGTTGGATTTCTGAAAGCGCAATATTTTTAGTTGATTCTTGGATAGAGTTAATGCTGCAAAACCTGGTTGAAAATAGCCATTAGTAATTTATAAAGAATATATACATTGTGCATTATTTTGAAACAGTGTTTGAATATATACATATATTTATTTATCAGGATTATTTTTGCTTTTCTTTTGGTGATACAAAATAACTTTTGTTAAATATTGACATGTCGAATTTCACACAAGTTATGATTGAGTAAGACAATAGCATATCAGCATAATAATAAAGAACAGATAAAAATCAGAAGACCATATGCTCGCTTTCTCAATACCTAATACTTCACATACCTCTTTAAATGTTGCATAGGTCATGTCATTAATAGTACATATATCTTTATAACATCCATGATCTTTTACATAATTCAGCAGAACCCTAAAATAGTACAGCTCTTCGAATATATTATTGATATGTGCAATTCTTTCAATTGCGAAAGACCTCCATATTCTCTCTTTCCTATTTCAGGTAAATCTAGTTTACTTTTGGATAAATCTTACAGGCTTCTGGATAAATCTTACCGTCTTCAAATCAACCTAAAACTGAGAGACACTCACACTTGTATGTTCAAGAATATTCTCTAAGGGTTCGGATTCGTCATGAATATGAATTTCTTGTTTAAGTAGATGGAAGCATAGTTTTTTTATAACTAATGTGCGATAATGAGTGGGAAACGTGAGTATTCTCAAGGTAGATTCACATACATAAACATGTCTAAACTAATATTTGAAATTATTGGTAGAACTAGAAGGTAAATTACGACTAAATAAGGATGACTTGTGTTTATTGCGATGAACTAAGGACGATCCGCATTTATGCGTTACGACAAATTAGAGATGATGTATTAAGAAACTGAAGAGAAGCGGCCACTAGAACAATTCTTATCAACTCTGCGTGGCTTTACGAGGAGTTGATAAGAACTGTTCTGTTGATCGCGCCCTCTCATCTATTAGTTTTTTGTTTTTTTTATTTGTATCTTTAGAATGGGAGAGTGGTGCACATCTATAGGAATTTTTAGTAATCGTCGTAAATGCGAAGTAAACTTATGACGATTTAAGTAAAAGCCGTGTTTATGAATTACGACGAAATAAGGACGAATCGTGAAAATAACATCTATAATATGGCGAATAGGATACGACGATTTAAGAACGACCTGTGTTAATGGATTACATCTCAGTTACAACGAATATGGTTTATACCCTAAAATCAAAACCCCAAACCCAACCCCATTAATTCTAACTTATAAAACATTACTTCTAACTCATAACTTCCAAACCAAAAACATTTAGTAATACTTATTTTTACTTGATGAATGTGTTAAACACATGATTTGTTACATAAGCTTAAAATGATAATGCAATAACATTGTAACATAAATTCACTCGTCCTCGGAACCATCACTCGGGTCATCATGAGGATCATCGCTTTCTTCAAATTCATCTTCATTGGATTCATCTATAGTATCATCTGGAAGATCTTCATATCCTTGGCTTTGCGGATCAACAAGTAAGATTTCATTTGTGGGTTGCTCAGTTACTTCCACTTTATTTACGAAATCTTCTTGCAAAGGCAGTTGTTCATCACCGAATACTCGTCCCCGAAGTGTAATTTTTGTAGCGGCTAACCAAGATATTCCAGATTGTCTGATCATAGGATATGCAATAAAACAAACTTGCTATGCTTGACATACCAAAATATATGATTCAAATTTGTTGTACCTCCATGCATCATTGATATCCACAACTCCAAACTTGCTATACCGAACACCTCTATTGAATGTGAGGTCGAACCAATTATAATTTCTGATGATGCATTTCATCTTCACTAAACTGGGGAATTCCACTTCGATGATCTATTTATCTCATAGAAAGTTGTTTCATCTTTCACACATATTCCATAGTTGACTGTTGCATGACGACTTCCATATTTATAAGTGTGGAAAATGTAACTTTGAGTGAAATACATTGATGTTGTGGTGACCTTAGCGATCAGACCTTGTATCAAATCATGAAACCACGAAGGGTAGAATGGATCATCATAATCAACATGTAATTTTTATTAAACTTAATTAACTAGTATTACCTTTCAAACTTAATAAATATTACCTTAATTATATTGTCATCTATACTTGTGTTTTAACCACGACACGAAGTATTTCTCTTTCTTTTTGTTTAGAGCATTAGTTGATATTTTTGATAAAGTTTCTTCAACATGAGGAACAAATTCGATGTTTTTGCAAATGATCATTAATTAAGTATTGCAATAATTATATATATATATATACATGGTAATATTAAATAGCAAAAATAGATTTAATTACCTTTCAAATGACTGCATCTCCTCGCCGTTAAGGAGTATATATGTGTGGGCACTATGTGCGTCTTCTGTACTCGACCATCAAACTTTTTTAATTTGCCCGCCTAGACGTCCAATTTGACAAAATATGTAAGGAACACCTTATACAACATATGTCAGTATAACACCACCATCATCATATCTTGTAGGAGCCCTTTTTCGTGGCCGGACTTGTGACCCAAAGTAGTACGACGTGAAGTGAGATGTTTCCTCAGTCAAACTCTTAGCCACTATTGAACCTTTGACCCTTGCAAGATTGTTTGATTTCCCTTTCAAATGTTTCATTGGATCGCTCGTAAGGATACATCCGTTTGTTATGAACATGCCCACATAACAATGCCTCATACGGGAGGTAGACAACTAGATGTTCCATGACATCAAAAAAGAGGGATGAAAGATTTTCTCCAAATTTCACATTAAGATCGAGATATTCTCATCAATTTGTCTGATCACATCTTCAGTTAAGGTTCATGTGTTAAGATCTTTGAAAAAAACTCTAATGCCTGCAAATATATTGTACACTGAAATTAATAAAGTAGCTGTTTTTAACAAAGTTGATCAGTAAGTTTAACAAGATGTAAGTTTATTACATGTAAGTTCTTAGTGAAAATTTTTTGGAAGCAACTCTGCAAATGCAAAAGGTAGTAGTTGTTGTATAAACACATGACAATCATAACTCTTCATCCCTGAAAACTTTTGTCCATGCTCAACACATCTTGATAGAATTGAAACGTACCCATCTGAAAACTTCACATTTGTTGTCGCCCACCTGAACAACGTCGCCTTTGCTTCTGCTGACAATCTGAAAATGAGAACCAAAATTTTCCCATTATTTTTAATATGCAGCTCACTCCTTAAACATAATGCAGGCAAGTCCAACATTGAGTTCTTGTTATCTTTTGTTTTCCTGGGGACGTACAATAATCTGTTGATGATGTTGTCAAAGAAGTTTTTCTCTATATGCATCACATCAAGATTGTGACACAAAAGCAAATCTTTCTAGTATGGAAGTTTCCAAAATATACTCTTTTTTGCCAATTATGTTGTGTCACATACCCTTCAGCCATGTTCGCAGAAGTATGCATATTACCCCCGTTGGGGACTGTTTCCTGTGCACCATAATAATCAATATCCTTCTCGATTTCCTTTCTAGATAAATATGGTGGAGCAGTGTCCCGAACAATCACTTTAGACCTGAACAATATCTTGTTTCTTCGGTATGGATGGGTAATAGGAAGAAATCTCTGATGGCATTTAAACCAAGACGTCTTCCTTCTATACTTCAGCTGAAATGCACATGTGTTTCCCATACAATAAGAAGAAGCTAGTCTCCCATGCGTAGTCCAACCTGATAACATCTCATATGCAGGAAAATCACTGATGATCCACAAAAGAACTATTCGCATTGTAAAGTTGGTTCTCGTTGGACAATCATATGTATGCACCCCTGTTGACCACAATTCCTTCAATTCTTCTATCAGAGGTTGTAGAAAAACATCGAAAGACCGCTTTGGATGCTTGGGTCCAAGTATCAATATACTCATGAAAAAATCCCTTTCCATACACATCTCTGGTGGAAGGTTGTATGGCGTCATGATGACTGGCCAAAGCGAGTATTGTCTTCTAGAAATTCCAAAATGACTAAAACCATCTGTGCACAGCCCAAGATAAACATTGTGAATGTTGCTTGCAAAATTAGGGTGTACCGAATTCAAGTGCTCCACACTTTTGCATATAAGGGATGATTGATCTCGTTTTCCTTCTGAATATGTTCTGCATGTCATTTCATTGATGTTGCAGTCTTTTCAGATTGATATAATCTCTTCATCCTATATATAATAGGTAAGTACGACATTCGCTGGTACAATATCCTATTTCGCCCACAACCTTACGGTTTATATCGTGGTTTCTTGCGAAATCGACACACCAACAATTTTGCATCTTTCCTCCAGTAGATCATGCAGTTGTCTATACACCTATCTATCATCTGCGAAGGTAAGCCAAGATTATGAACCAATTTCTGAATCTCATAACAAAATTCAACACACAAATTTTCTTCAGATAAATACTCTTTAAGCAATTTAGTCCATGCATCCATACAAACTTCAGGTAAGTTATGATTTGCTTTGATATTCATCATCTTAGCTGTAAATGACAATTTAGAAAGACCTTCTCAACAACCTTCATAGATTGGTTGATTAGTTGCGGCTAGCATTTCATAAAACCTTTTTGCATCCAAGTTAAGTCTATCTACATTTTCTAGTACTTCCGCTACATTTCCAACTTCTGTAGCAACTATTGAGGTTGTTTCACAAAATGCATATGTAACCATATCGTGCATCTTATCATGATCTACCTGATCCTCCTGAGGATAATCAGAATGCAAATGACTCGGTTCTTTCCTATCATGACTTTCTTCAAACTGATTACTATTAATACCTTAATAATTTCTACTATCATCCTCTCCATGGTGATATCAAATGTAGTAATGTTGGGTAAATCTTCTATTTACTATATGTTTCCAAATTGTTTCACTATGAGCAAACTTGATATTCTTGCACTTACGACATGGACAATACATTTTACTTGTTTCTTGCTTGAGAAGCGTGGTTTCGGCCTAGTGCATGAGTATCTTTACCACGTTGAGAATTTTTTTTGTTACAACTCCTGCAGAATCTTTATGTGCATATATACAACTCTGAAGCTCATAGATATTTCCAGCGTGAGACTTTTTTACTCTGTTTTCGTTATTTTTTGTGCTTCTTAAAAATGAGAGAAGAAATCATATTTATAGGAGAATTTGAGGAATGTTACAACAAATTTACTACCATTTCAACCAATCATATATACAGATATTTACCAAATTACTCGTACATTGGTCGTTAATTAGATGCAAATAGTTGATGTAAAGTAGTCGTAAATTAACGTCTACGTTACGTCTATACGTACAATTCGTCGTAACCAAATTGTTATATTACTTCCACTTTACGAAGAAATAGTTTCGTTGTAATTTGACTTCTACTTTACGATGATTTCAAATTTCGTCATATAAAGTGGAAATAAATACGATGTAAAATTATGACTTCAAATTTTAGTTGTAAAACGTAGTCGTTATACTCACGTTTTCTTGTAGTGGATATAATATTCCAATCAATGATATATATATATATATATATTTCTTTCTCTTTTTTATTTTCTTTTATATCTTTATGTTCTTCATCTCCATTTAAAGCTTGGTGATTTCGACCAACATTGGTGGGCTTTCTCAACCACAGCGTTGGTCGGACTTTTATTTTTTGCATCTTTTCAATTTTTATATTGTGGTTTGTCAATCGGTTTTGGTTTGGCTTTTGATTTACAGAGAACAAATCAAGATCTGAAGCATAAATCCTTTCAATAGATCTGATGGTCTTGGTGTTTTGGATTTTGTGTTTCATCGTAGTGATTTTTTGTGATGCCATCATCTGTGTCTCAGTTCTGTTTGACTGTGATTTTTGTTGTGTTGTTTGGTTTTTACTGATGAAGTAGTTGGTGATCAGCTTGATCTGCTTGCATGTATATGAAACTAGCTCGGTTCGAAGGATTTGGAGCTTCAGCTCTCTCATCAAGTCGTCGAAAGCGTCAGTTGTAACCGATCTCTACTTTGTGTCTTCTGGGATGGTGTCAAGTGTGCAGTGTCTCCATAAATTATATGAAGTGGGTTTTTGAAGCTTTTAATAAAGATTGTGACTTGGACATCCTAATAAAGTTTGATCCTTGGTGATGCTGTCCTTCTCTGCTCATTCTTCTTCTCTGTTCTTAGTGTATGGTACAGTTTGATTTTCATATGTTCGAGACTGATATGTAATCCGCTGGCTATGCTTCTGGGAGTTTGTATCTCACCGACTTTGGTTTAAACATCTGATGTAATCTTCTAGTTAATCAAAGTAATCTTTGTGGAAAAGATAGAATATTCTAATCTAATCTAGTTATTATTTTTAAAAGGTGCATTCTAACGCGGACTAGAGTCACGACTAATGTGTGTTTGTATGGGTATATAGCTTTGGACTTTAGGTTAAAATTTTGATCTAGCGATTTTGAAGTTTGAATTCATAAGTTGCTCATACACATAAAACGGATTACACACATTGTAATATCTGTGGACTTTAAACTGTTACTACCTCCGTTTCAAATTACTTGTCGTTGTAGGATAAATTTTTCGTTTCAAAATAAATGTCGTTTTGTAATTTTAATACAAAATTTAATGATTTTATATATCATTCTATTTTTCTGTTAGTTGAAATGTGGTTAGGTGTATAGGTAATTGTATTTTTATTTTAAAAATATGTAAAATTAAATGTTTTCTTAATTTGTGTGCAAAAACCTAAAACAACAAATAAAATAAAACGGAAGGAGTACTAGTCACTTTTCTTCATAAGATTGGTCAAAAAGTTTGTGATACTTTTGAATTGCCTACTCATCTACAAGTTTTTCAAATTTCCACTGCTATACAGCTACTATTTTTTATGGTTATGATATCTATAAATGTTTAGAAATTTCTCTTCAGACTTTTTTTTATATCATAAATTAAAATGGTCTACTTTGTCGAGACAGATTCAATACTCAGTATGAAGTGTAATAAATTATATCCGGTTGCAATTTTATATGACCCCATGTGTAACCTAAAAGTAAAAATTGTTGGTTTCATAGTTTATAAAGTATATACAAATAAATCAAGCAGGGACTTTGGAAGATGAATATTTCAATAAATATTGGATATTTCGTTTCGTGGCACGTTGGCAGAGACAAAACGAGATTAGATTATATAGTAATCAAGAATCTTTTGTACAACTCAACAAATAAAAAAGGAAGAAAAGAAAAACCACAGACTCTGCTTTTAAGACACGGCAAGAAAAGTCAACTAGTGAAGGCCAATAACACGGAAAGAGATGATTTTCATTAAGGAAATAACATTAAAAGACAAGAAAAATTTAGTTGTACTTGGTGGTCGTGTTGCTTCGGTTCTAAATCTTGAGGAATTATTAACTTGAAAGGTGGTTGGTTTTAAAAATCAGCCATCTGTTTCTCATGGCGAGGTTGTGTTGCTTCTTCGGTTCTTCAGACTACGATGTATGCAAACTCAAATCTCATATCTTGATTTCTCTTTCTGTATGCCTTGTTCTAATTTTCTTCACAGATACGACTTGTGATATATAATTGACTTGTTAAATTAAGTATAATCATCACAGATTGAAATCGAATCAATATTATGGGTTAAAAGTCAAAGTTGGTCTTAAAATGTCTTGGTGAAACTGAATAGCTCGTGGCTGGGAGGGCATCAACAAGTTCTGGGAAAGGGAAAAACAGCGATGGCGAGATTAAATTTGGGTATAGCTTAGTGAAAGGGAAAGCTAATCATCCAATGGAGGATTACTACGTCTCCAAATTCACGAAAATAGATGGTAAGGAGCTCGGTTTGTTTGCTATTTACGATGGTCATTTAGGTGAAGCTGTTCCTGCTTATCTACAGAAGCATTTGTTCTCCAATATTCTCAAAGAGGTCAGCAATCTTGTTTTCACAGCTACAATCTCTGTTTTATATTTAAAAAAAAAAAAAATGATTTAAAGCTCTGTGTCTCCGTGTGTTTTCAGGATCAGTTTTGGTATGATCCTCAGAGAGCTATAATAGCTGCCTATGAGAAGACAGACCAAGCCATTTTGTCACATTCTGACCTAGGGCGTGGTGGCTCAACCGCTGTAACCGCTATTCTGCTTAATGGAAGACGTTTATGGGTCGCAAATGTGGGTGATTCCCGGGCAGTTCTGTCACAAGGTGGTCAGGCAATTCAGATGACTATTGATCACGAGCCCCACACTGAAAGATTGAGCATCGAGGATAAAGGAGGCTTTGTATCAAACATGCCAGGTTACATAGTTACTCTTAGATAATTACAACAACACACACATCACTTCAACATCCGTAAACAATGTTGTTCTTTTAGGAGATGTCCCTCGGGTTAACGGGCAGCTTGCTGTTTCCCGTGCTTTTGGAGACAAAAGCCTCAAAACACATCTACGGTCAGATCCTGACGTTAAAGATTCTTCCATAGATGATCGCACAGATGTTCTTGTTCTTGCTAGCGACGGTCTATGGAAGGTAAAACAAAAAAAAATGGTGTTTTCTTTTCTTTTTTTTTGATGACTGGTTTTGGTTCTTTATGGTTTTGGCTCTTCAATTGGTATTATATAGGTGATGGCTAACCAAGAGGCGATTGATATCGTTAGAAGATTCAAGGATCCTTTGAAAGCAGCAAAAGAACTAACAACAGAAGCACTGAGAAGAGACAGCAAAGATGATATATCTTGCATTGTCGTCAGATTAAGGTGATGGAAGATCTTTTAATACCACCAAGAAGAAAAAGGAAAGAACCCAAATAAGTAAGTTTGATTCCGAAGAGTACAAGATGATGCAAAAGGGTTATAGAATCTTTATTCTCAGTTTTTTTTTTCGAGATGTTTGGTAATTTGATTGGTGTGATTTGTGCTTTGTGTTAGTGAAAATGAGAATCATATGATTTGGTGTATAAAAACAATTTATCTTCTGCTTTGATATGGGAAGATTACTACTAGTAGGGGAGAGTGTGTATATAAGCTTTGTGTTTTTTTCCTATACCTTGGACAGTCCTTATGTTCTCTATTGTCTTTGAAGTTTTTTTTTCCTTTTTAACTGGATCTTAATTTCTGATAATCTGGCCTTCTCAGTGGCGGTAACTACAGAGATTGAGTTACACAACCTATTCTCTTCACTGAGTATCAAATTGGATTTATTAGAAATTTAAATTTCATCTTGTATACTTGAACTCTTCTTTTTCTGGTCAAACCACATTTCACTAATTTAAAGGTCTCAACCTCCATTAGAAATAGATAAAGGATCGAAAAGCAAATAAGATCTAATTAAAGATCAAAAAACCAACTCTCTAAAAGAATGTGAGTGAGTTATGAGATAAATTTAGAAATGTCCAAAAGGCTTAGACATTCTGTAACAAAAGTAAAAAGATCATAGTATCTGTAAGAGAAACCTTGCAATAAAACGAGTCTCGAGCATCTGGATATTAGTCCTTGAAAGAATAAAAGAACATAAAGTGTCCATCAACAAAATGCTCTTAAAAACCATCACTTAAACCAAATGAAAGATTGGGAGAGAAAAATAAACACCACAAAAGAGTAATATCTGATACATTGTAAGGAGTCAAATACTATTAATTTTTTCCGATTTTCCACCAGTGGTTAGAAAGGATTATATACATCTCCATGGGTGGAACACAGACATGTCGAAGTTACATTAAAAGAATTGGCCAAGGCAACAAATTAGCTAGCAAAGGATTTGAGACCAATGACATGAGATTCCAACCCAAATAAGACAAGAACCTCATTCTCAATGAAACTTTGCTTACTCTCCAAACATATGTTAAGTTAAATATGAAACTCTGGACAATTAGCAACCAAGAGACATAAGCAAATGTGCACATAGATTCATAATCCTAACCAAAGAGCATATCACTTCTTATATCAAGCTCAACTACTGAATAAACACAGATCTGAGAACCTTGAGGCAATTAGATTGGGGCACCAAAACCGAACCTGGTAGAACTAAAACGTGCCGGATAAAAATCGGACTTGAAACTGCATACTGCAGTAAATGAATCACATATAGACATAAAAACAAACACCACCGAACCAGATAAAGTTACCGAGCAAACAGAAAACATAGTCTATGTAAAGATGAATAAGTGACACAGGAACGGAGACAAGTCTGGTGAGTCATAGGAACATGAAGAGAGCATATGACTAACAGATCTAGGAGCACCACGAGCGGCATCGGTTGTGGAGGCGGAGGGAGGAGAAACGATGCAAAGGGACACAGAGATAGCATATCCATGAAAGAAAGGAAGATGAGGGAGAAAGAGGAGAGTTCAAGAAGGCACACCTACAACGGTTGAAGTAACTCACAGAGAAACTAGTCGTGCTGAAAGAGAAGAACACTTTTTTTTGTTTTTGAGTGTCTAATGATTACACCACCAGAATTCAAATCCAATGAATGCAAGTTTAAGAAGTCTAACTTTATGATTAAAACTTCATAAATTTTTGTTGTGATTAAAAATATTTAATTTGTTCCATAAATTACTATTTATGAAAAATTGTTGTTTATCGTAGGCTTTATTTAAATCCTTGCTTAGAGTATTATTCAAAATGTCCTTAACTATATGTGGGGCAAAGGAAAACATCTTGAGATCTACATGGTTCCAGTATCAAATTATGCTCTGGCTCGTTTGCCAAATGACTACATTCAGTAAAAGGTTCTTTTGAAACGGTTTTGGTATGTAGGTATAATTGATGTTTCACGTCTCTCACTGGTCTGAGAATGACACCAACTCTACCCGGTCCTTACATCATATTCAGTTTTGGGCTCACCTGAAAGGTGTTCCATTCAATCTTATACACTACAAAGGTCTGAGCCATATTGCAGGTAAAATTAGTGAACCCAAATAAATGGACGACTATAACTTAAACCGATCCAACATTATTACAACTCATGTTTAGGTAGAGGTCAATCATGCTTCCAAAGACTGTTGAAGTATGTGATGGAAGGTACCTTTGTTAATGTGGAAGTTGAGTACCCCTATACTCCTATTCTCCCATTAGAAAGAATTAGGACACATCTCTCATAAATTGGTGCTCTCTCTTTGCCTTCTGCCTCAAACCATCAACCCCATGCCTCCTCTTCATCAAAACCAATTTTGTTTTCCTTCAAAGCCCATGACCTATCTCATGAAATATTTTTCCAGGGTCTTCAGGATTCGATCCTATTTTCCAGAAAAAGATAGACTGTTACTGATCCAGCCTTCCCCTCTACTCTTGATGTTTCTACAACTGGTATGGAAAACCCACAACCTTCACATGATTCAGTTACGTTAATCATTCAACTTTACCTACAACATGAATCCTTCCTCTCTAAGATCCTCAAATCAACACTATATATTTGCACAAGGTATTTATGTAGTAGATGATAGCTGCACCACTTATTCTTTTTGTCTACATCCTTGTCTTTCAGGTTCCACGTGTTTGGCCTGGGTTTTCTTGAGCGTGGTGGTCTTGAATCATTCCTTTCTTCATCGTCGAAATATCCGTCCTCGCTTACTTTAAAAGATTGGTCCATGTTGTTCTGTGGACCTCTGCCTTTTGGTTTATCTCTGCTGTCTTCGTAAACTCTCTCCTTTGATCTCGACATCGAAGCATTTTTTTGGCGAGTGCTTTCTTTTTTTCTCCAATCACCATATACCTTGATGCTCAGTGGTGAGCGTCTTCTAGAGTCTCCAGTTTGTTTAGAAGCAGCTCCTCTCTCGAACGTGACTCGTTCCAAAGTGCATTGCGTAATGTTGAGATCCCGACACTATCAGTTACGACGATGTTTGAGAGCACCGTTTTGAAGCGTGTAATGAAAGAACAAAGTATTTCGTGTTCTTTCTGAGACATGGTCCACAGTTCGTTGTATGATGTTTCTCTTTATATGAACATGGAATAGTGTTTTATGAACACGGTGGATAGCTCACTGAAGTTGTCGATGATGTTGGCTTCTAGATGAGAAAACAAATTGAGGGCGGCTCCTGCTAGATTTTCCACGTACAGTTGGCAATATCCAGTGTCTCCTTTTCCTTCGTTGAAGTTAGTTCATCCCATTGCTATGCTAAATGCCATCATATGAGATGGGGGAACCATCTTTCCTTCATAGAGCGGGATATTGAGTTTAATATTCAGAACTGTGATGCTAGTGACACTCCTCGAGAACGGTGTTCTTTGAGTCTCTTCAATCACTCGATCGACTTCGGGAGCTGAACTTGTAGCTCGATGAATCTAAAATCGCACCGATTCAAGGTAGGCTTTGTATCTCGCCTGATCACACCTGATGTCTCCAATTTCTCTTTCCAGGGTTGTTCTGTCCTCGATCAGGATCAACTTCACTGTTGCTACTCGTTCCGTTATGCCTAATAAATGTCGCAGTTCTTCCTAAAGCTGCATCCCGCGGGGTCCGTGGTGACTGATCTAGTAGCTCGTTGATCCGAGCTTGTTGTTCTTATTGGATATGAGCCATTTCTTCCATCTGTTGCAGGGCTTGCTGTCCCACCACCTTTTGTTTTCCTACATTCTGAAGTATAATAACGTCAACATCATGTACACTTTTGGGAACTCCTTCCATTAAATCTTGCAAGTTGATAGGTTGGGTCGCTGTGGATGGTGGAGTATCGTCTGGTCGGTTTTGAGGTTTGAAATGGATTTTCATGGGTGTCAGTTAATTTGTGGTTACGTGTTGCTCGAACCTGGTTGGTTCGATCAGTTAAGAGTGGTGTTGTCGGTGTTGGTAGTGGCCATTATGATTTGCGACCTGTGATTTCATGTCGGTTTCAGAGGGATGTATAAATAGAATTTCCCATCCTTCTAACTCCAAATGATGAATCCTAAAATTTACTCAGAAATAGGGTTTTGAATCGATTGAATCTTGATTAATAAGAATGTTTAGAATAGAAAGGATAAGTACTTAATATCAATGCAAATTGGATGTTTATTGATTATATCGAATGCGAGTACAAAAGTATTGAAAATCGAATTAAGTTAGAGTATAATTTAGCTATGGAGAACTTGGCCTCTTTTCTCATCTTTTCTTCCTCCTTTTATAGGTCTCTTTGGTGAATCGTAATAGAGGCGTGCTTCAAGGTATGAATCCTCCTTTCTTTATGGTGGTCTTTAAGGACTTTGACTCCCTTGTTTTCTGTTTTGACTTTCCCAAATATTTGGTGGGCTGAAACCTTAACAAGCCTTTGTTCTTTTAATGGGTATCTGATTTATACTTATAGTAGATATTTTCTTCAATTGGTCTAAAATTTTGGATTGGGTCTAGGGCGGGTGAAACTCGACTCCAACAACTAGAACTCAATTGATTTAGAATTTAAGCATTAACATATGGTGAACAAGAAAAGGTTTAAACATGGACAATCTAGTTTTGGATGTGTTGATGAGACCCACATGTATCAGAAGGATATGGCATACATGGTAATAATATATCCCTAAACCACCACCAATGTTCAAGTAGGTAACTCCAAAGCCTTGACGTTTGATTTGATCAATGTATCTTAACAGAGGCAAGGAATTGAAAGAGAGGAAAAAGGAAGGTTGTGACATTTACCATGAGTGACTAGTTCCAGGTTTGAGCCGCCAGGGTTTGAAAGTAGCGAAAGTCAGAAAAACATAGACTCGTTTGTCAAAGACATATGACATGATAAGGGGTTCCTTAATTTTGCCGAAGATAGACAAGGAAGATAAGAGAAGGATGACAGACGAGAGGAGACGTGGTCAATTTCGTCAGTTGATTCATTCATCACTATTGTTGCTAAAGTTTTAGAAAGGAAGCGATATAAATTAGGTTAGAGAGATCCACTAAAGGATCTGGTTTGGTAGGGATCGGGCCGGATATATTAAATTGGATCAATAGTAAATATTTTTAAAATTTACCATATTTTGTATTTAAAATTAAATAAATGGAAATTTAAACTAGAACACAATAAAATAAACTTGGAAAGTTTTAGGGCACATTAGATTATGAGTTATTTACTCGTTGAAGCTGTTTTCAAGTTTTAATATCAGTTAAAGACAGTTTCATATATCGGGGCAGTTTACGAGTGTAAAGACCCAACTTGTCCTGATTTTATGCTTAACCGCATGGGTGTCTAGTTGAGGGTTTGGTTACCTTTTTTATTTGAAATTTAAAATTTGAAAATAATGTTTGTACTTACCCGAGGTAAGTTTATGAAGTAGTTTCTATAATTCTTTGACTTTTCATTATTTTGTTTTCCTTTTTCGGTTACCCAGAAAAATGGAGCAAAGAAATAGTGAGGTGATAGAGTCATCGAGGTTGGAGTTAATCACGGCGGAGGAAGTTCTGTGTAACGGACGGAGATGAGGAGCAAAAAAAAAGAGACACGAAAAGGATGTAGCCAAAGGTTAGTTGATCGGAGAATCTGTTTCTTGGCCGGTCTGCCGTGTTCTGGTAACTGTTTTCTCAAAAAAAAACTATTTGTTGTGCAGACAGAGGAGCCGATGAGGGTGTGAATGAGAGGCTGCCGCCACGGCTTTTCGCCCCAGATCAATTCCCTCATCGGCGGTTGAATTGTTATTCGACAGTGGATCTGCTTTTGTTTGTACGGGATGTACTGGAAGGGTCGAGTGAGTGGGAGCGGCTGCTTCAGACTTGTTTTGGGAAGTTATTCCGGTTGCCTGCTCGGAGGTATTCTACGTCTGGGAAGCTTGGGCATGCGATGTTAGTGAGGCAGTTGGTGACGAAGAAGTGGTTTGAGATCTGGCAAGTCTTTGGTGGCAATCCCTTTAGGTTTTCTTTGGTGGAGTTCGGGGCCGTAACAAGGCTACCATGCAGTCAGTTAGAGGAAGGTTATGACAACAAGTACGAAACAACGGCCACAGAGGAAAACTATGCGTACTGGGACAAACTTATCGGACCTAACCACAACGCATCTGTTTCCAATTTGGTTGATTTGGTTGTTGGAGATTTGGAGATGCCTGGGTGGAGGAGGCTTAAGTTGTGTTTGATAATAATAGTGGATGGAATTTTGGTGGCAACAACCAAGAAACCAAAGCCAACGCTAAAATATGTCAAGCTTGTGGAGAACCTGACAAATTGTTCGCTTTTCCATGGGGAAGGGAGTTGTTTATGTGAACTATAAGTACGATGAAGCATGGGCCTAGGGTTCTCGATAAGTGTGAGGACCTCGAAGGTGTATTTCGCGATCGTTATAGGCAAGAAACAACGAAGATGGTTAGGTTCCAGCTTGCCCTTCAGTTGGTGGTATACGAGTGCGTTCCGAGGTTGCTTGCTCGTTTGGTTGGTGATGAAAATGTAGAGCTGATTAAGTACAAATGTTCTAAACTTCCCAAACACGCGGGCCTAAACATCTTGGATATCATCAATGTTGAGCACGAACAAGGGGTAAGTTCTTTGGGTGTTGGTGTGTGTGGATAAGGGTGTGTGTACGCTTGTTGAATAAATTAGGTCACGGCTGATTGCGCCTGTTTAGGTGTGAATATTGTGGTGTGTACGCTTTTTAGATGTACAATATAGGGAGTTGTTGTGCAGTTTGATTTTAGATGTACACTATAGAGAGTTGGTGTATAGTTTATGGTTGTGTACTTAGCATTCGCGTGGACATGGAAGAGTGTACGCATGGACATGGTAAAACAGTTCAGTGAACGCGTGGATATTACGGGCTATGTACAATCATAGACAACAATGTCCATGTCGTATGTGTGTAAATTTAAGCGTATATTAGGTGGTGTACAACGGGGTAGTGTACATGTAGATTGGTTCTTGCTTGTACAACATAGACTGACTATACATATAATGTTTAACATTAGTTTGTTGTTCTGGATTTGTTTTGTTTTGCAGCTAATTGTGCAGCCGATGATAGACTAAACAAAACCTGATGTTGAAGGCTGGGGTGTTTGGGACAATGAAAGGGTCAATCGAAGGGTAGATTACATGGTTGAGCCGTTGAAGGAAGGAAAAGTATTCCGCAAGTGCGAGTGGGGTGGAGGGGACATGGGCGAGGCCCTTTATGTCCATGGCATGAAAGATAAAAAAAGAGGAAAGTGGATGATGAGATAGACGGGGGAGCCCTTGCTATGAAGCAACGATAGCTCAACCATTACTTTGCACGTGGGAAAAGGCCTAATGAGAAGACGAATGCTGTGTTGATTTAGCGTGTTGATGAGCTGAGCAAGGAGGTGGAGAGCTTGAAGAAAATGGTAAAGAAACTGTAGGGACGAACAAGAAACCGCTCAGGTGGTAAAGGGAAGTTCTCATCAATAAGGCGTGAGCGAATGAAGAAAAAATCAAAAGCGAAGAGGAGTACAATTGAGGCAGATGATGGCAGCGGTAATGACGAAAAGGGGGACAGTCCGTTGGGTTTGGGAGACAATAAAGGGGACGATGGTGATTTTGGTGGCACATATGGACGTAGTGACACTTTCACATATGAGGAGGCACCAAGCGTCCTAGTTAGGTTGAAACATTGAAATGGCGTACCACTCCAATGGGTAGAAGGGGGTGTCTCAAACGTGGACAGTCATGTAGTCTATCGTGGAACGACCAGCAATACTTTCTTTGTGAGAGAGAGTGAGGTAGGTTGTGAGGCATGGAGTGGGTTGGGAGTTAAGGATAATGTTTACCCACTTCGTTACGTTGATGGGCAGGGTGGGAGTGTAAATGAAGAAGATGATGATGTGGGTGGTAGTGGTGGGAAGGGCTTATCTTCAGATGTAAGAGATAAAGGTTTTTACTATTGACTTAAGAATTGCTTTCATTGCTGTTATATAAGCTTTTCTTTTGGTGTGCAGGATTTAGGGAGGCTTAACGTGTTGGTTGGGGAAGTGGTTAGGGATGTGGGAGGCAGTAGTATTGGAGGCGAGAAGAAAGAGGAATCTAATGCCAAGGTAACGTAAAGTGATCTATTTAGTTACTATGAGCCTTCTTTTAAGGTGTACTATGAACGTGCATTGTGTACACTACTTGTGGAGTAGGCATGTAGAGTATAGTAAGGTGTATGTTGTGTGTACACGGGGGGGGGGAGAGAATAATTGATGGTTTAATATACGGTATGGTGTTCGTTCGCACTGAAGTAGCGTGTACACTGTAAGCTATTTATTGTGTGTACAATAAAATAGTGTACACAAAAATAATGTACACTAAGATAGTGTACAATAAAATAATGCACACTAAAATATTGTACACCAAAAGGTATTGGACGCTGATAACATTTGTTATATTTGCAGGGGGAGATTAATACAACTGATTTAGATGTTTCGGGAATTGGAAAGGATAATGTATTGTTTTGGAACACTTAATTATGTGTATATTGTTTAAGTTGTTTAGGTGTGTACATGGCTTGTCATTGTACATGGTAGACCGTGGTTAAGGAACATTAGTATTTTGTTTAGGTTTTATGTGAGTAACTAATGGAATCCCTTTAAAAAGTGTTTTTTTGTTGGTTATGGCTATTGTTATTCAAAGTTGATGATGGTGTCGTATGTGAAGCAGAATGATGGTGCTATTAGTGAGGGGAAAGCCTGTACGGAGGTGGGGGACCCCGGTAAGCGAAGTCAGGGTTCATGAGTGGTGAGAAAGAGCAATGAGGTGATGATGGTATTGACGGTCCGACCTCAGAGATTGAGTCGGGTCATGATTTGACCGATAATGATTCGGATGGGTGAAGGGAAGTTGTTGTTGATGTAAGTGATTCGTCTCCGCTATTGAGGACAACGAGGCACATACCTGTTGAGGAAGAGAGGAACTTGGCGTTACTGTTGCTAACAAAGGATCCATATGTGATTCCAGATGTGTTGCCACTGATTGAAAATTGTGATTATCCGACATTTGAAAGAGTTATGAAGTTGAATCTTAAAGCGTAAGTAAAAGTACATGATTGGACTATTTCTTTGCAATTCCTATGTTTTTATATCTAATTTTGTAGTGTCAATGATGCATGATGCATCTGAATGCTGGTGGAAGGTTTGATTTGGATAACAAGTTTTTCATGGACCTTGCGGCCCCGCAGAAATGGGTGACAACAACTGTAAGTATTGTTGTGTGTTGTTGTTAAATTGCTTTTGATGTTCAGGTGATGAATGTATTTTTGTGTGCTAAATTTTAAATTGAAACAACACATGGACGTGTTGATGAAGTTCCTTGAGGAGAAGAATCGAGGGACTCTACTGATGAAGCGGAGTATGTACGTTCCACCTTGGTTCACAGCCCATCGCCAAGAGAAAGCAAGGTCTTTTAATGCGGCGAAGGACAAAAGTGTGGTAGTTGGGGATGCACATGTAACAAAATTCCTGAGTAGAGAAGGAATGAGATGGGGTGTGGATGTGGACAACCTCTATACGCCAATGATTTGGGGAGGGGGGTTCATTGGGTGGGATTGTGTGTAAGCCGAACGGAGTGGGGAGTGTTGGTGCTTGACCCAAACCCGCAATTAAAGACGATCGAAGAATTCCTTGTGATGATGGATGATGTGTCAAAAATGCTGCCATACATTGTCCGAAAATTTTGTCCAGCAGGCGATGATGGGGCGCATGAGCTTGTGCCATTCTTGGTTCAAAGGCTAGAAGGTGTTTATCAAAACAACCATAGTGGGGATTGTGGAACCGTGATAGCGAAGTTCCTACAAATGCATGCACTAGGTGATCTGAGTCCCACAATGGTTGGGTTGAATGATGAGCTAGTAGACATCTTTAGGAAACAATTCGCGATGGATGTTTACAAAGAGTGGGTGGTGCCATTGTATTTAGGTTAATGTGTGTGGTAATTATGACTTTGTTTTCCAGATGTTTGTATGTGCGAGGTATGTTTTTATTTTCTTGTCGGCGGTTTGTATGCTACTATATCTATGTAGTTGACTTGAACGGGTTATTTGTTTAGAAAACGTGTTATTTGTATGAAGTCACAAAAACATGTGTAACACATTCAAGCAATGTGGTTAGTATGTGGTTTATACACTGTTTGTGTTTTAGTCGTGTTGTTGGGCAGGTCTCGTGTACACTTGAACAAGGAGGAGGGGGGTTAGACAGACCATGTAGTGTACATTATATTAATAGACACCTATGGGGAGGACACTTAGAACAAAAGTGAAATCGGCAGTGACTTCAACGCTTTGATAGACAAACACTACGTCTACAATTTAACGAGTTTTTAATATAGACGTAGAGGTGAAATGGACAAGTTTGCGTGTACAACGGTCACAGTGTACGCGTGTACATTTGAATCGTTATCCATGAGCGGTTGGGAGTGGGGAGAAGACCAGCAAAAATCCTGAAAGATGTTTGGCTATGTTTTTCCATGTATATTTTTTGTAGGATGTGTTTAGAAAACATTTGAGACAAGGAGTTCAATATTTTTGTAGGAGTTCAATATTTTTGTAGGATTGTTGGGCAGGTTAATTGACATGATGTTTTAAAAATGACCCATATATCGTGTACACTCGAACATGGGGGACACTGACACGTCGTTCAACACTTTAACAAGTTTGCAATGTACAAGTTTGAGTGTACAACCGCCACCGTGTCCACGTGTATAATGCGATCGGTATCCATGAGCAGTTCAAGGAGGCAACGTGTACGTCAAAATTCTGAAAAGAGACAGCAGTAAGAAAATAAAGGAGGGGGAAGGGGAGGTAAGGCTATAAAGCTAAGCGTCAACCAAAACAGCCAATACATGTTTAAAAGAGTTTTAACATGAAGAGATTTAAAAAAAATCATAACAACAAAAGTGGCTATTAAAGGGTGAAGGCGCTATCCAAAAGCATGTTTTTGTGGATATTGAACTCTTACAAAAAGCATAACAACAAAAGTTCAATATTTTTGTAGGAGTTCAACATTTTTGGTACCTGACAATATTTTGTAGGATGTGTTTAGAAAAATGTTGCAAGTCTGTAGGAAATTTTTGTAAATGTCCTAATCTGGATTTTACCAAATGACAATATCTGCTTGTCCTTAGGCCTGTTAGAGGGATGACGGGTATTTGGAGGGTACAAGCTTAGGGCAACAATTGCCGGAAAAATTAGATGGTCACCGAAGGGAGCCTCAGGGTAGATGACACCAGAGCTATCCATGCATGGGTTTTATAGCAGTCGCCAACAAGTTGGACATGAGGGAAACGTATAGAATCAATAGCCAACAGTGCGTGGCCACATGGAATTTTAAGGTTCTGGTATACTTGGCATGATCAAACTTTGGTGTCAAAGTAAACGGTGTTAGGATGTCCAAAAACATCCTTCACTTGATACTTCCAGTCAGTAATGTTTGATATTTTACTTTCTTTAGTAAGTGATGCAGCATCATGATACCTTCACCGCCAAGCAACTGATTTTCTATTTCAGCTTTTGGAAGATTTCCTTTTTTATTTATGATTTCTTTTATTAGATTTTCTATTTTTAAAAGGGTTAGGTTAATTATAAACCTCCTCTTAAAACCTATATAAGTTATTGTAAGTTGGTTTTGATATTCAGATTGGGAATAATATTATTCTAGAGTTTTCTCTAAAGCCTTGCATTGATTCGATTCTGTCATCAATACGAGAGCCTTGCATCGAATTTGATTAAGTTCTTCGATTCAAGAAGTCAGGTCTCTAGAGATTTGAATCTAAATCCCTAGATTGAGCTGAGTTACCATTGATACGCTGCGCCAGGTTGGTATCAGAGCCTTGCTACGCTCCTCGAATTTTTTTTTTCCAGACACCATGGCAAGACCTCGTCGAGCACCTGTTCGAACCGAAGCAGAAATCACCCGTGACGCCATTGCTGAGCTTCAAGCCCAGTTGGCTACGATCACCGCCACTCTCCACAATCTCAATGTTCAACGACCATCACCACCAGTTCAACAACATGACGAAAACAGAGAAGATGAAGACGAAGATGGAGACCCGTTTGCAGCAGACGGAGACAATCCTTTTGCCCCTCTTCGTCCCAATCGTGCACTCGCACGTGATGAGGGTCAAGGACTTCATGACGTGTTTCACTGGGAAACAGGATTCAAAACTGAAATTCCAGAGTTCCATGGCAATTCTTCAGCGGAAGAACTTCTTGATTGGATCGTCACAGTGGAAGAAATTCTTGAGTTCAAAAGAGCACCAATGGACCGTTGTGTTCCTGTTCTTACTATGCGTTTTCGCAACAGGGCAGCGGCATTGTGGACTCAATTGAAAACGACTTGAGCTCGTTTAGGGAAACCTAAGATCATGTCATGGGACAAGCTTAAGTCTAAACTCAAGAAAACGTTCTTGCCGTTTAACTATGACCAACTCATGTTCCAGCGTCTCCATAATATTCGTCAGGGCCCCCGCTCTGTTGCTTTATATTCTACCGAATTTTTCTTACTACTTACTCGGGTTGATATTCAAGATTCAGAACGACAATTGGTGGCTAGATTCAAGGCAGGGCTGCGCCAGCAAATCCAGCACACAATCAATTTGTTTAACCCACTCACCTTGTCTGAAGCTCATCAACAGGCACTCACCATTGAAGCACAGACCAAGAATAATTTTTCCTGGTCCACACCGCGCACATCACGGACTCCTACACCTCAGCCTGCACCAACTGACGCACCAACTCCATCAAAAAGTGACGTCGGTATTGTCCCCTTTCCGGACAAAAACACCTCTCGGCCAAGTTCTCTTCGTTCCTTCTCGTGCGGAGAAATCGGTCATCGCCAAGCTAATTGTCCCACTCGCAATCGCCGTGGTCTCTTACTTGATGTTTCTGGTACTGATGTTGAAGTCATATATGATGAAGAAGTAACAGACAACACCGAGGAAACAGAAGACCTGGTCGCTGATAGTGGACCCTGCTTAATGGTGCGTCGCGTTTGTCTTGCTCCGCGGATCATGGATGTCGACCCGCAACGACATAACCTATTTCACTCTAAATGCACAATTGACGGTAAAGTGTGCAAGTTCATTATTGACTCAGGCAGCAGTGAAAACGTTATAGCTGAGGATGTCGTCAATAAGCTTCAGCTTCCAACGGAACTTCACCCTTCTCCTTATAAATTAGCTTGGCTGGATCAAAAGACAGACCTCCTCATCACGCGACGTGCTCTTATATCTTACTCCATTGGAGGAACTTTCAAGGATCAAGTTCTCTGTGATGTCGCTCCCATGGACGCTTGCCATCTGCTTTTAGGCCGACCTTGGCTATTTGATCATAGGGTTCAACATGATGGGTATCGCAACACTTATAGTTTTCGCTATAATAATCGAAACTTTACGCTCCAGCCGTCGCTACCAGAGAAACAGAGTGCTCCATCAGCGCCTGTCCTCATTCTTCAGCGAAAGCCTTTTGAGAAACAATTACGAGATGAGAAACTTGTCCTCATACTTGTTAGTTTGTTTGCCTCTCCCACAGATCCTTTAATCCCGGCTGACTTCACATCATTATTAGCCGACTTTCGGGATGTTTTCCCAGCGACTTACCACCGGGCCTTCCGCCACTCAGAGATATTCAGCACCGCATTGATTTAGCTCCTGACGCAATACTTCCTAACCGAGCTCATTACCGCATGAGCCCAAGTGAGCATGAAGAACTTAGACGCCAAGTGGAAGACCTTGGGGCTAAAGGATTTTTACGTGAAAGTCTAAGTCCTTGTGCAGTCCCGGCGTTTCTTATCCCGAAGAAAGATGGTTCATGGAGAATGTGTGTTGATAGTCGTGCTATTAACAAAATCACAGTCCGCTACAGATTTCCTATTCCCCGTCTTGATGATCTACTGGATCAGATCGGTTCCGCAAAGATTTTCTCTAAACTTGAACTTCGAAGGGATATCATCAAATACGGATCAGACCAGGAGATGAGTGGAAAACGGCTTTTAAGACTCGTGAAGGCCTCTTTGAATGGCTGGTGATGCCTTTTGGATTGTCCAATGCTCCAAGTACGTTTATGCGCGTCATGAATCAGTCACTGCGTCCTTTCATCGGCAGGTTCGTAGTGGTCTATTTTGACGATATCTTGATCTTTAGCATGACTTTGAAAGACCACCTTATACACTTACGCGAGGTGCTACTGGTCCTTCGTCGCGATCACCTATATGGTACATTGAAGAAGTGTGAGTTTGGTTCCTCTAAAGTTCACTTTCTCGACTACATTGTTTCCGCAGAAGGGCTTGCTGTGGATCCTAGCAAAGTAGACGCGATAAAGTCTTGGCCAACTCCTACTTCGTTGTCGGAGACACGAAGCTTTCATGGCTTAGCATCCTTTTATCGTCGATTTGTTCCGCAATTTAGCAGTTTGATGGCACCACTTACTGACTGTATACGCCGCGACGGTCTTTTCTCATGGACTCCGGAGGCAGCTGCAGCGTTCGAGGCTGTTAAAACAAAATTGATTACAGCCCCTATTTTGGCTCTACCCGATTTCACCCAAGTCTTTGAACTGCATTCTGATGCATCCAAGACAGGAATTGGTGCCGTCTTAAGTCAAAGAAATCGTCCTATAGCTTTCTTTAGTGAGAAGTTGAGCGGTGCTAGAGCTCGTTATAGTACTTACGATGTTGAGTTCTACGCTGTGGTTCAGGCAATCAAGCATTGGAGACATTATCTTTTCCATAAAGAGTTTGTTCTTTTCACCGACCACGACGCGTTGAAACACTTGAACAGCCAAGACAAAGTCTCTGCTCGTCACGCCGCATGGGTTTCGTATCTACAGCAGTTTACTTTTGTCATTAAACACACATCTGGTGTTTCGAATCGGGTCGCTGATGCTCTCAGTCGTCGTCATTCGTTGTTGGCTGTACTAAACGTGTCGGTTCCGGGTTTTGCAGCATTCGCAGACATGTACTCTTCTGATGCGTTTTTTTAGCGCATTCTCTTAGACGCTCAGGCTGGAACTTCGCGGGAATTTACGCTACAAGATGGGTTTCTTTTTTATGGAGATCGTCTCTGCATCCCTGATTGTAGTCTCCGTATTCAGCTCATCGCAGAAGTGCATAATGAGGGTCATATTGGCCGTGACAGAACTTTACATTTGATTTCGCAGTCTTACTATTGGTCGTCCTTACGCCGTGATGTGGAACGATTCGTTGAGCGTTGTACGACGTGTCAGACGTCAAAAGGCCACGCCACTAATGCTGGTCTCTACCTTCTTTTATTAATTCTGACACAGCCGTGGTCAGACATTAGTATGGACTTCGTTATGGGACTTCCTCGCACGCAAAAAGGTTTTGACTCCATCTTTGTCATTGTTGATCGATTTTCTAAAATGGTCCACTTTGTGCCTTGCAAACGCACAACGGACGCTGTCCAAGTCGCCACATTGTTCTTCCGAGAGATGTACAGACTTCATGGTCTCCCGACTTCTATAGTGTCTGATCATGATTCCCGTTTCTTGGGCCACTTTTGGCGTTCTCTTTGGAAGATGTTGGGAACAAGCCTTGATATGAGCTCTGCTTATCATCCTCAAACAGATGGTCAGACGGAGGTTACTAATCGCTCTTTGGGAAACTTGCTTCGTTGCCTAGTTGGGGATTCTATTAAGACATGGGATTCTAAGCTTCCTCAAGCTGAGTTTGCTCATAATCATGCTCTCAATAGAAGCTCCGGTTACAGTCCTTTTCAGGTTATCTATGGCTTGCTTCCTCGCGGGCCCTTGGATCTGTCCACTCTTCCCGACAACACGCGGCTTCATGGAGTGGCTGATGACTTCATTGACAACATTCATCAAGTTCATACGAAGGTTATTACAAATTTGGAGACTTCTTCGTCTAAATATAAGGCTACTGCGGATTCCCATAGAAGACGTGTTGTCTTCGAAGTTGGTGACCTTGTCTGGGCATTTCTCACCAAAGACAGGATGCCGGCTCATGCTTACAACAAACTTAAGGCGAAGAAAATTGGTCGTCTTGAAGTTCTTGAGCGTATAAATGACAATGCTTATAGGTTACAACTTCCGGCTAACATATCCACCTCTGATGTGTTCAATGTTCGTTATCTCTCTCGCTATGTTCCACCAGATCCGGTTCCTGATTCGAGGTCGAATCCTTCTCACCCCGGGGGACCTGATGCAGCATCATGATACCTTCACCGCCAAGCAACTGATTTTCTATTTCAGCTTTTGGAAGATTTCCTTTTTTATTTATGATTTCTTTTATTAGATTTTCTATTTTTAAAAGGGTTAGGTTAATTATAAACCTCCTCTAAAAACCTATATAAGTTATTGTAAGTTGGTTTTGATATTCAGATTGGGAATAATATTATTCTAGAGTTTTCTCTAAAGCCTTGCATTGATTCGATTCTGTCATCAATACGAGAGCCTTGCATCGAATTTGATTAAGTTCTTCGATTCAAGAAGTCAGGTCTCTAGAGATTTGAATCTAAATCCCTAGATTGAGCTGAGTTACCATTGATACGCTGCGCCAGTAAGCCTAATGTGTGTCTGCATAACCGCGGTAACCTCCGGTGTGACAAAACCCAGGTGTTTAGCCAATTTTGTTCTTCTAGCTGAAAACCAACGAGTGAGCATCCGCTGGATAAACATGAATAACTCGACGATTGGAGAAGTTCGAGACTTGGACAGCGCGTTTTTGATTTGCTCAGCCACGTTGCTAGTTAGGAGGTTGTATCGATTGCTGGGAAAATATATCCTAGACCATTTAGAAGTTCTAATGTCTTCTAGATATTTGGCGCAAGCAGCATTTGCTTGCCGGATTTTTGCAAAGTTATCATCAAAATCTCTGCGTTTGAAAGAGAAAGCAACTGCACAAACCATTTTGGCGAGACCTTTTCTCTTGTACCAGGAGACAACGTTGTGCATGATGTGCACAATACATGTGACATGGTGTGCCTTGGGGAAGACAATTTTTTTGGCTTTAAAAAGGGAGATGTGTCGGACTGAGATAATAATTAGGGTGTTCGAGTCAGTGATAATCCTTCCCACCTTAGTTAGAAACCATACCCAAGCGCTGTCAGTTTTCCCATCAATAACCGCGAACGCTAAAGGGAAAACTTGGAAGTTTGCATCTTGTCCACTAGCCCTGAGGAGAACACCTTTATATTTTCCAGAAAGATGTATGCCATCAATAATGAGAACAGACCGCACACGACGAAAACCCTGAATTAAAGCTCCAAAGGAAATAAAGGCATAGAGAAGGCGGGATTGACCTAACTCATCTACTTCAGTTTCTATGGCAGTGATAGTACCAGGGTTGGTAGCTTTAAGCCTCTCAAAGTAGGATGCAAGGTCGAGATAGGGATCCACAGCGTTACCAACCGTGTCGTCTATGGCCTGATTTTTTGCCATGTGGCATTTCATGTATGACGCAGACACGCGCAAGTCCTCCAGAACAAGCTGTTGTAGTTGGGATGCTTTTGGTCTTTTGTTTAATTCGCCAAACCGAGAACGATAAACATGGGAAATGACTTTTGAAGTCGCCCTTTTCTTGTATTCGTTGTGGGACTCAAAAGGGCAATTGTGTTCAAGATGTGCCTTTTTTATGGTGTAGTACCCACAAGTTGTGAGTTCTTTCGCTAGTATGCGCCAATCACAACGCATGTCGTGGCAACTAAGGACAAAAGAATACCTTTTAGTTCTGGTTTGCCTCAAGTGGAACCAGTTCTTGATTGAATAGATAGCTAAGGCAATTTGACAATCTTGTTTGTTTGCGTATAGCTTCCTGACCGTGGTTCACCGTCGTTGGCGTCCCAGTTAATGTCGGGGACATGGTCAGATTCGTATGAGATATCGTCGAAGAGAGGTGGGACATCAAATTCCTCGTCGCTAATTTCAGAAAGTGGCCTTGTCTCACGGACATTTTGTGTAGAGGGAGGTGTCTGGTGAACATCGTCATACGGCATGTTTGGTGTACACGTGGACACACCACGTGGTTGTGTACATGTGGACGGACCATGCGTTGGTGTACATGTGTATGCTCTATTTGGTGGTGTACCTGTGGCCGCTGAAGAATGTTGTCCACGTGGGGGCTCTCTATGGTGTACACCGAGAGAGTCAAGGTCTTTCTGCCAGTCAGTTGGTTCTTCACCGGATGTTCGTATTGTGTGGTCAAAAGTCTCGCCTTTGGTACAGTGGATGACGTGTGGAGCTGTTTTAGGGACATGGATACCAGCCATAAGATCAGCTGCATCGGACCCCCAAGAGTGATATCTAATAAAGGCTCCCAGAAGTCTTTATCATACCCGTGTGCCGGTACAAATTCGATGTCTGCGGAATGGGAACTTTAGGAATCAGTCTGCTCTTCATCGTCGATGTGCCAGTCATCAGGGATGTTGTCGGGGTCCTCCTTGAATATTTCTTCAAGCATTTCATCTCCGCATGAAAGGGTTTTGTCGTGGACAAAAACTCTGTGGATATTTGATGGCCCAGTAGACGGAGTACATGTCCCAGCAAAATGTTGTGGGGTGTTGTTCTCGTGTTGAGGGTAAGTGGGCATGTCTTGTAGAAGTTTATCTTCATTGAACAAGGAAAAGGAAAGGATTTTGGAGGAAGCTGTTGAAGGTGGGCGAAAAGGGGTGAGGTTGGGCTTGGAAGTTTGGTTTGGTGTTGAGAATATAAAAGGATTCTCATAAACTTGGCTTGTTGGCTGTCAATCTCTTTTCGATTCAAAAGTAACAAACATGTTCGTCCTTCTGTTACAAGCAAAATGATGGAAGAAGTAGGAGAGCGCCCTGTCGTTGGTCAGTATGACCGGTGGTGTGGTAAGTCCGGTAGCAAGCTCTTTAGAGTTAGGTGGCCAGTAGCTCAAGACAGATGAAGGTACCAGGTCAGTGAAAGTGAAGAACTCTTTGGACATGCTACTTTGCAGCTCAAGCAAGGACATCCCAGGCCGAACATGAACAATCCTTGACATTTTCTTCTTATCAATCACAAAATTCAAGATGGAGTCGATGGACTTCCACTCGCCGGGGATAACCATGCAGTTATCCTCCATAGGTGACCTTCAAAAAACAATTAGAATAACTCTTAAGAAAATAAACAAGCAAATTAGTTTAGTAATAACTCAAAAAAAACACTAACCAAGTTTTGGAAATGGTTTAAGGTCGATATGATTAGCTTCAAACAGAGATTAAGGTTTGTTTGATTTTTTTTAAAATTGCAAAGAAGAAAATTTTATGAGGAAGGAGATGAGTGAGAGGGCAAGATGAATCAGAACCATTGAAAACAAAAGAAGAAAAGTAGATCCAATGGCCAGATGTGATGGTAGATATATGTCTTATCGGGTGTGTGAGGATGGATCTGGGCCGTCCACGAGCAAGGGAGATGAGCGGTTGAGGATTGTTCCCGCTCACACACATGTTGTTGGTTTGGTTCCCTAGTTACGAGTAAACTAACTCTTAACTATTTCCAAACACAAAAAAGGAAGTTGTTAAAAGAAAGTGCCTTAGTAGCACAAAGTGCCTTAGGCTATTAATAATACATAAATTGGCGCCAATACACCTAAATACACCTAAATACACCTTTATATCACCATATACCCTCCATTTTTGGTATTCATTTGGCTTGACCATATTACCCTTATGATGTTCTGCGTTTTACCACAGGCCAATTAACCTAAGTGCACGCTACCACAATCGAATGGTATATCGATGCAGCACTTTAGGATCGAATCCACAGAGAACTAGTGATCTATAACACTAAGAATACACAAAATTTCCTAATCTAAGCAAACAAGGGAAGATGGGTGATTTGTAACAAACTAAACTCCTAGAATTATGAACAATGTGATCTCAAATTCAAACAAGAAACAAGTGCAAGAATCAAACTTTAAATCAATAGCTAAGGATAGATCCATGGGCAAGATCATCGATATCGGGTGATCAAGATTCAATCTAAGATGCTCAAACAAAACAATCAACAAGTCTATAGGTCTAAATCTCGTTCAAATAGACTAATCCACTCCCGTGACAATAGCCCCTATGCTAATCATGAATTAGACATCAACTCCCGTTGGCCTTACCCAATCAAGCATGCATAAAACACAAGTCTACTAACCACTAAACATCTTGACAACAACTCCCGTTGGCCAAGCATGTATAGGACAATACTAGGTTGTTCAAGCATTTCATCGAACACCTTCCGGGCGTGAAACTACTTATGATCTAGATTAGATTTCCCAACCTTAACCTAGCATTAAAATCACCTAATAAGCCATAGAACAAAGTTAATCAAGCAAGAATCATCCTAAACATTCACCTAATCACCCTAATCTACTTAACCCATGAATCTAAGAATGTTTACTCAATAAACTCCATGATAAACCTTAAATCTATGTGAGATTCAAGGTTAATCATGTAAGAGAAACAAGATAAGATGAAGTACTTCCTTAGAAATCAACAAAGATTCAAGCTTTTACAATCCAAAATAAGTTCTTTTGAGAGAAAATGAGATCTCTTTAGGGTTTTGGGGTGCAAATCTATTTGTAAGAAGGTAAAACTCGAGCTGGTTTGATCTCATAAACCAAGTCAAACCGGAATAGACCGGTCAACAGCTTGATTTTGCGTCTTGTCTTCTCCGTAGCGGTTGGCTCATACCGCTACGTAAAGCCGCTACAGAGCACGCAGCGGTTGCCTTTGGCCGCTCCATCATGCCGATATCGAGCAGGGGTTGGAGGTGCTGAGACAGCGGTCTTGCTATCCCGCTACGTCGAGCCGCCGCCAAGCTTCGTCTTCATCCGTGTCTTGCTCGGGTCTCACCTCCAAACAAGGCCAAGCTCGTGCTCATCACTCCAAGCCACCGCGCTCCCTCTTCGTCGGATCGAGCTTTGCCATCGTCAAGCTCCGGTCCAAGCCATCTCCATGGTGTCGAGTCTCCATCGTCTTCGCCTCGGCTCATCTCCAAATCAATGACGAGCTCGTGCATCTCCGAGTCATCTCCTCTGCCGCTGCTCAGCTCCACCGTGACCGTGCTCGCCGTCACGTCCATCGTTAACGGCGGAGGAAAGCTCGAGTTACAGTAATGGAGAATTTACTCCTTTTTGCATCTCAGGTCCCCATACTTTTGGATAAATATGAGTTAACCCCAAAACTATTGGATGTGCAGACACGTCCTCGCGTAATCAGACCAAAAGTTTCGATTGTGCAATTTAGCCCATGTGATCTTTCTGTATTTTCAGCATAGGTCCCTGCATTCTTGTTAACACCGTACTTGACCCCAAACTTCCATAAAATGCATTTTAACCCTTGATTTTGCCCCAAACTTCCAATTGTGCATTCCAAACCCTGTCAAATGCAATTATGTATGCAAATACAATATAAAGACCTAAATGCAACCTAAAATGATAATAATAAACTAAAATATGAATCTAAAAATCATCAAAATCAAGAGATATCACCTTACATACTACTCATCCCTACGTATGCCTACCAACACCTTTCTTCTGTCCTGTGTCAGTTGCTCTTCGCACCTATTGGGTAATGCGATGGTTCATGCCTTTGGCAAAAGAAAATGAAACATCAAGTTTAGGAATCGAAGAGACGCATTAATTCGTATTCCCCCAACCACTATTTCCAGTCGAGAAGCTTCATTATTATGGTGTTCTTTCACTTCAATTTCATATTCTAGTAATCTCAATTCGAGCACAATTTGTAGAACCCTAATTCCCCTTTACTATCAGTCATCAATTTTCCCAACTCCCATCTCATGGAAGAAATAGAACTCCCCCAACAAATGTTTGCAGTCGGCGAGGAAACGACCGTTGAGCGCATCAATTCATATCACAAATCAAGAAACCGAGTTGATTATCTATGCACTCGATCCAAAGGAGTTGGAGTTCCTCAGAAACACCACATTTGGTAAGATTCTTGCCATAGAGGAGAACCCTCCATTTTCCGGCGCGTTCGGACAGTACATTATTGTACGGCTCCTTAAAGTTAACAAAAATATGAGATTTAGGTTTTGTTTGCTGGAAACCCTGTCAGAATATCCCTTCGTGAGTTTTCCATTGTTACGGGTCTGAACTGCGGTAAGATACCAGAACGACCTAAGAAGAAGAAGAGAAATCCCTTCAACGAGAAGCTCTACTCGAATGAACTCCTTGGATCGCTCAAATTCTGCAATGTCGACACTGTTATTGATATGCTGAAGAAGAAGGTTGTTAAAGACAGGGAAACTAGGATTAAATTTGCATGCCTTGCTATCACCTCAACAATCCTTCTTCCATCATCCCATACACCTCGCATCATCCCGGAGCATGTTGAACTGATAAGGAACTAGATGAATTTCTTGCATACTCCTGGGGCAGAGCATCATATCGTATGTTGGCTACTTCTATAATTGCAAAAGACGAGATTACCTTATCCCAAGCATCTGTGGCAATTATGGGGTACGTTGATGACATCCAACTTGTGCTCCTAGCAGCCATCCCTCAATTAAAGGAAGAGGTCATCCCAAATGACCTGGTGTTAATTGTTGAGTCGGACAGTGATGATGAGACGACTGAAGATGGGACAGGAGAGGATGACCAATGACCAAGTTCTGTGTAATCGGGGGGCACGCCAAGGCTGTCGATACCGATTGTCAGGTTAGCTATGCGCTAAACAACTTGTTCTCTGTCAATTTACATATTACATGTTACAATGATGCTTAGACTTAGTAGTGTATATGTTAACCATTTTTCCTGTGTCGCTAATGTTTACAGTTACCGGTACCTCCCATGGTTATCATGTACTGTTTTGACTATAGTAAATGGTACCGTATGAAAGGAATCTTACCTGGTGTGCTTTAACGTTCATGTTCTCATCCTTGTTTGCAGGTGCCCTTCAAGTCAATTCTCGATGATTTGTCTGAAGAGTGGTCTTCTGGAGAAGATTTTTCCTGGGTCGATGAAACCGAAGATGTTGTTGTGGACAGCATGGTCCGCCTAATTGGGGAATGTTTTTCTTTTCGGAAGGAAATTTTCAAAGGTGGTCTTACTGCAAATGGTCTTGCACGTATGAGATTGGAGAAGAAGCATAAAGAAAAGGAAACGTAAGAAAAGCATGATAAAGATAATGTCCTTGATATGGCTGATGGTGAGTCTTCAGACCCACAAACACATATTTCAATTGCTAATTTGGTGGCCTCTCAGCTTAATGAGAAGTTGAGCTCTTCTTCCACCAATCTATGCGACGAGATTATGTCGCTGGAGAGGCGCCTAAAGTATTCTTTGAACGATAAGTTGGACAAACTGGTTGCATCAACTAACCATGAACACCTGTTAGCTCAACTTGAGGCCTCAGTTGCTCGAAGGCTCCATGAGATTGATTGGAAGCTATCCAATGCTCTAGTTGACAACCTCAAAAGAATGCAAACCGCTCTAATGAATGGCATATCTGGTCTCATTGGGAAATCTAACACATGTGTGTCTAGTTCCGAGGAGACGATTGATGGGGAAGAGCACACGGACGACCCACCCTTGGAAGAAACTAGAGATCTGGCTTCCAATTCGGATCCGTAGCCGAGCAGATGAAGAATACCGATGAGGACGATATCTATGGAAGCATCAATTTAGTGTTGTGTGACTCAATGAACCATTACAGGTTAGACCTTCCATATGATCATATTATATTTAATGTTTGCCATAGTTTATTATTTGAGCATCTGTGATTTTCAACCCCACTATTTTATATTTCTATTGGTATGTATACAATGTACATGTGAACCCCCCCCCCCAAACACAGTCAGCGTTCCCGTTGTTGATATGGAGATAGAACCAACTATAACTGCTAACACCATCAATGCGCAAGTAAGTTCTACTTAGCAACCACGTAATTTTTAAACGTTAAGTAGTATGGTTTCCTTATAAATGATTACCTGGTTATGCTCCAAAAGGACTTCATATCGGTGGACCGAGGGAACAGTCAGCACCCATTGCGGCTCGAACTAGCAATCCTATCTCATCTCCCTACGATGGGTTTGCTTCGGACGAGGTATAATATTTACCACACTTTAATCGCTCCTAATTATTAGAAATTGCTTAATGTAAACGTGTTTATACTCATAAACAGATGCATATACCGTATAATCTTTCCAAAATCTCGTCTTTCGCACTCGGACTTTCGCAGGAAGATGACCCCGTTGAACTTGGGGAGGCGAACCCGATACAATACCTATTACCAGATAAGGACGCCAAAGCATATGCGCTAGGGACGGGGAAGAGCAAAATAGCCAGGACTATGCCAGTTGCTTATCAAGATTACAAGTGTGATCCGAAAGTTGCATTTGGTCTCTCTCTCTCATTCCCGATCTCCATAGTCAATCCAAGGAGTTGGAGGAGAAGGTCCAAAAGGAATTGTAAATCTACTTATGTAAATTAATCTGTCGGACCCAATAAATGGTAAAATATATGATAAACGCTAAATTATAATGGCAGGGTTATAACTCTTCGTAACGGCTACACAATTAGTTCGTCTGAATTCTGTGATATTGCTCATCGTGCTTCCTTTTAACTAACTGGAGTAAGCAAAGTAGTTAATTTCTTTATTTGTTTACTTTGTATTATACTAACCCGCCATTCACTGTTATAGGTCATGGATGCCCTCATGGATTTTTTAGCCACATGACCATCTATTGGAGAAACTCGGTTATTTGCGACACCAGTCTTCCAGTAGCTTTAATGAACCAGTACTCCCGCTTTGTCAAGACAGCCATAAAAGACCGTGGTAGGCTTAAGTTTCCCGATGTACCGCTTGTGAAGGCCACCAAAAACCTGCCGGAGAGGCTATATTTTCCGTTTAACATGGACGAACAACACTTGGTGGGAGTCTGCATTGATACCAAACCCTCCACTGTCTACGTACTGGATTGCAACACCTCTCTTCGTACCGACAGATTGTTAAAGAACGAGCTTAACCCTATTGCCAACCTTATCCCATACGTTCTTAAATCCGATGACTTCTCCGAAAGTAGTGCAACCCCTAAGGTGTTTCTTGTTTCAAGATGCAAGGGTATTCCGCAAGTGACTAGTTCGTCTGACTCAGCCGTGATGACTGTGCTATTGATGGTTGTAATTCCATCACCCCTCGCGTTCTCCCAGAAGCTTCCATGCAACTTGTTGTGAAATTCTATGAAGACATCTCCAAATAACTGTTGCTTTCATCGATCTAAAAAACTATAAACTCTTTCTCATTGTTTTTTTCCTTGTTTGATTGTGAACCTCTAAGTTTTGAATGTGTGTATCCTTTTTCGGATGGTTTTTCATCTTTTCTATTTCTAAAACTTGATTACCATATTATCCGCGTATACACCTTATCAGTGAATCTGTGCAGGAGATGCTAACAACTTTAGTATATAATAAAATAAGTTATAAGTTTACACGTATGATCAGATAGCTTTACGGTAATAGTAAAGTTACATGTTAACATTTACCGTAACCGATACCAATGTGTTGTAGCAAGCAACCATTTTCCTAGCTCGTTCTATTTCTCTAATTTATTGCACCCATTTAGATAAAACAATGCTCGTTTAACATAGTAAATATACATAATTATGCCACCAATCCCGAAAGCAATGTCTTCACAACTTCTTTTCTCATCAAATCTATCACCATGTTGTTTACCAACTAAGTGTTTCACGTGTCAAACAAACAGTTCATGTGAAAGCTATTAGGTGATCTCATACACCGTAATAATAGCTTAACAAAAAAAGTTAAAATCCGAGTACAATGGAGGCCTTACTCATACCCTCAATTGTACATACATACTTGTTTGATTATGTAGCTTTAGGATAATAGTAATATTAAATGTTAACATTTACCATAATTGCTACCAATGTGGTTTAGCAAGCAACAATTTGACTAGATAAAACAATACTCGTTTAACATAGTAAATCTACATAACTATGCCACCAATCCCGAAAACAATGTCTTCACAGCCTTATTACGCATCAAATCTTTTACCATGTTACTTATCAACAAAGTGTTTGACTTGTCAACCAGCAGTTTCAGTAGATAAAATGGGGGAGCCTTGATTCAGACCCTTCATTGTAGATACATACTTGTATGATTGAGTAGCTTTAGGGTAATAATAATATTACATGTTAGCTTTTACCATAACCGATGCCAATGTATTTTAGCAAGCAACAATTTGCCTAGCTGGTTCTATTTATCTAAGTTAGTCCACCCATTTAGATTAAACAATGCTCGTTTAACATATTAAATCTACATAGCTATGTCAACAATCTCGAAAACAATGTTTTCACAACCTTTTTACTCATAAAATCTGTCACCATGTCACTTATCAACTGTTTTTATCAACCAAACGTTGCAGTTGATTCTGTGAAATCTATTAGGTGGCAGAGTACACTATACATCAAACCTGTAACTATGTATATTATCAACCCTTCAACTTTTTGAACCTATAACTATCACTCTTACCAACCAACAATTACTAATAGACGAAAAATTGTAATTATAGCTACTAACAAAGCAAATTAAAATCCGAGTTCATTAGATAAAATGGGGGAGCCCTTATTCAGACCATCCATTGTACATACATATGTGTCAATGTGGGCTGCTTAGGAGAATTTAAGTTTAGTACATCATAACAAAAGAAGGTCGCCCATGTTCTGACCATTTCAAAAGATACATTCCCACTCACCC